>PJEM01008213.1:0-85520 GCA_004023845.1 Helogale parvula
TCATTGATTTTTAAAAATCTCTCTCTCTCTAAGACCATGTCATCTCTGAACAGAAATACTTGTACTTGCCTCTTAATTCATTTAAGAAATTGCCCCAATGGCTCTGGCCAGAACCTGTTGAATGTTAAGTGGCAAGCGGGGGCATTCTCGTCCTGTTCCTGATAGGAGGAGAAGGGCTTTCTGTCCTTCCTGGTGAAGTGTGATGTCAGTTGTGTGTTATTCACAATTGTCCTTTGTCATGTTGAGGGAGTTCCCTTCTTCGCCCAGTTTGTTGTGTGTTTCTATCATGAACACCCCAGTTCTGGTTTGTTCCTTGCACAGCACCTCCTACCTGCTGCGGTATCCTGTGTTTTGTGCTCGGAAGTGACAGCCTGGCACCTTCTTTCCCAGCTCACACTGACGTGGGGGAGATGGACGCACAGACGATTATAATAGAAAATGGAAGGCACCTGAACAATAGAAGAATGGAAAGGCATCTACCCCTGTCTGAGTGAGAGCAGGGGTGTCTTGGTTTGGGTCCCTTGGAAGCAGAGCCTAAAGCAAGGACTAGGGAGCAGGGAGTGTATGTGGCTGGTGATCCCAGGACACAGGAGCGACGGTATCACACAAGGAAAGAAGGAAAGCCACGGAGGGTGCAGAATTGGGGCGGCTACATTTGGGGGTAACCAGGGCTCAATTCAAGGGGACTTTTCGAGAAACTTCAGGACCTGGCTCAGAATTGTTCTTCCAAAGGATGGGAGAGTGAGGCCAAGAAGTCAGGGGGGTCCAGCAGGCCCTCGAGGTAGAAGCCTGGCAGTGGAGCAATGTCCTTGGAGAGTACCCACTGGGGTCACAGCTGCTGGGGGAGGTGGGGGGGAGGGAGGAGGGAGGCGAGGTGGCAGGAAGACAAAGGTCTTCTCCTGTAGGGAGTCGAGAAAGCTTCTCTCTCCAGAAGGAAAGCAATGATGGCATCCAGAAAATGGAGAGAAATCAGCAGGATGGAGAAGGCAGGGGGTCATGCAGGGATTCGGACACTTTGCTCTGAGAGCAGTGGGGGGACCACCAATGAAGGATTTTTTATCCTGGAAGTGTCGTGATCGGCTTGAAGCTTTAGGTTGAGGTCTCTGGTTGAGGCAAGGAGAAAGGACAGCAGGGAGGCGGAAGTGCAAGCAGAGGAATCAGTTCGGAGGCTGCTGTAGATGCCCGGGCAGAGCTAACGGGGCCTTGTGAGGACTGGGGCAGAGAAATCGAGCCAGAGTTGACCACTGTCCAGAGGGGCAGCTCCACAGGAGGGCGGATGGACTGCACGTAGGGAGCGAGGGACAGAAGGTCATGGGTGTCACCCACATTTTCGGCTCCAGCAGTCGGGTTTCCAGGGACATCATCCGTGAGAACAGGGAATTCAGGAGAAGGAAAGCAGGATGAGGTCAGTTCTGGACAAGCTGATGCAGAAGAACCGGGGAGCTTCCAAGAGAAGGGAGGTCCCCACGGGACAGCTCCAGCCGTATTTTGCCATCCCTGAGAGCCACGCTGGTGGGCTCTCCTTGTAAATGGCCTGACCTCAGCCAGGATGCAAGAAATATTTGTGGATGGGATAAATGAGCCGCACAGCTGGCCCTCGAAGATACCTTGTTCGCTTTGCTCTGGGCCCTCTCTTTCTCTCTTTACCTTTTATCTTGCCCGGTCCTTCAAAAGCCACCTTCTCCAAGAGCCACCACCTCTGTGGCCAGTCTGCAGGAACCACCAGGAGCCCTGGGGGTGGGTATTACACTCATCGGGAGACAAGTGTCAGGACCCAGAACTGATTTATCCACTCCCTTGGCCTGACGGAGCCCTCCAGAGCAAGGCCCACGCTGCAAAGGCACCTCTGTGGAAAAGGCCAGACACGCTCACTTGCTCGGGGAGCACAGAGCCCTCCGGCTGGGAGAGTTTCCTGTCTGCAGGCCCAAGTGTAGTGATGGCGGCCAACAGCCTACAGACCCTGCCAAGGCGGCTGTAACAGAGCATGTGGTTGCATGTGATGTGGGTCAGTGTGTCAGACGCAGAAGCAAGGAGGGAGGCAAGAAGGAGGAACCAGGCATCCCCGCTCTGAGGGCTCAGGAGCCAGTGGTGATGGAGGGTGGGGGCGGGAATGGCAGCGCAGATGTCCCGCCAGGTTCTCAGGCCTTCTGGGCCCATTGGCTCCCTTGCGCACAGCGCCCAGTAAACTTTGCACTTAATTCCCACTTTCCTGGCTTTGCTTCTGTGCCACTAGCACCGGGATGCTTTACCCGGGTCTCTCTGCCCACCCACAACCTCCTCCACATGCACCGCCCCAGCCAAGGAGATGCTCAGTGTTTAGCTTACATTTTTGCAGGGCCACTTCCTCCAGGAAGCCCTCCCTGCCTCTTCCTGCCTCTCCCAACCTCCCCTCCTGTGGGCACCTTAATCCTTGATCTGAGGCAGCCAGCAGTGTTTGGAGACGAGAAAGCCTGATTCTGGTTTCACACTTTGGTTCCACCACTTAATAGCAGTGAGAGTCAGAGCAAATTACTTACCCTCTCTGCCTCGGTTTTCCCATCTGTTAACCGATGTCCATGGCAGTTTCTACCCCACGGCGCTATTGGGGGAGTAAATGGCCAATGCCTGTGAAGTGCTACCACGGCACCTGGTGAATGGAAGGCCTAGCCCACATTTTCTGGACTTTTCTCTGATGTGTGTGTGTGCTTGTGAGTGTGCAGAAGCCTCTCTTTCCAACAAGAGCATGTTCCTTGAGGAAATGCAAATACTCTATGCTTCCAGTGCAGCCTATAAATAAAATAGTCCTGAGGCGCCTGGGTGGCTCAGTCGGTTAAGCGTCCGACTTCGGCTCAGGTCATGATCTCGTGGTTTGTGAGTTTGAGCCCCGCATTAGGCTCTGTGCTGACAGCTCGGAGCCTGGAGCCTGCTTCAGATTGTGTCTCCCCCTCTCTCTCTGTCCCTCCCCTGCTCGCTCTGTCTCTCAAAAAAATGAGTAAATGTTTAAAAAAAAAAGCTAAATAAATAAATAAAATAGTCCTTTGTGTTGCCTTTTATGAAGGTCTAACGACCAACAAATAGACAAGACCTCTGAGAGGGCACAGTCCCCACCTGGCCTGAGAGAGAGCTGGGCGTGCAGACCGCTCGGCCACCCCACCGCATGCCCCTAGTCCCCAAGCCAGGGAAACCTGGGGGCCCGTTGAGCCAGCTCATCTCGGAGGCTGTTCTTGTCCCTCTGTGCCACGTTAGTCAAATTATTCAGCATGGGACCTTCAGCTCCCAAAGAGCAGAGACTGGCAGAAAGCTGGCACTTGTTGGGAACTCACCACGTGCCAGGGGCCGCCCTAAGCATCGGGTGGACGTGCTCTCTAATGCTCACAGGGGCCTCCTGAAGTGGTATTACTTCCTCCACGTGGGAGATAAGCAATCCGAGGCTTCCGAGGTTAAACAACCAGCCTAAGATCATGCCACCGGGATGCGCAGGACGGAGTCCGCAGCCCAAAGCTATGAAAGCCATGGGGGGGCAGCGCTGGGCACAGCTGGGCAGGCCCTTATATGCCCTTGCCGGGGGAGGGGTCAGCTCTTACCATGCCGAGTGGGAGCCTCAGCAGTTCTCTTCCACCGCCCATTGCCCCATCCCTGTAGTCGCGAAGCTCTTAGAAGCAATTTGCAAAACTCTTGAGAAGGCGCTCCTTTGGCAGCCACCTCGGGCCTGCAGAGGACCTCCTGAAGGACACCAGCTGCCCGGATAAAAGGGCCTCGCTGCAGAGATCTTACACGCGGAGCCCGTGAGGAAGAGCCACAGCTGTCCTGTGGACCCCAACCAGATAGTCTGCAGAGAGATCAGACTACCCTCACTGGGGACAGACACAGGAAAGGCAAAAGTATTGAAATGACACTATAGGGACTGTCCCCTCATTCCCAATCCCCTGTTGGCTTCCTCTTTCTTAGAAGCTGTATATGTCGCTTAGCCCTCCCCCCGGAAATCCAACCAGTGAGAGTATATAAACCCTGCACGTGACAATCCCTATTATAGGTACGCTCATGGGGCTGAGTGATGAAGACCTTGGACTTCATTGAGAGTCTGTCAGGCTTGGATTGGAACCTACCTGCCAGCCCTATGAGCTTTAACAAGTTATCCCAGAAGCTCTGGGCTTCTGTTTCTCCATCTGTAAAATGGGGATAATGGGTCTTCTGGGAGGGATTAAATGAGATACTGTCCACAGAGTGCACTGTGGTGTATCAGTCAACCTTCTCCTTCCAGTTGGGGCACTCCTGTCCCTGGGCGCAGGGAGCATTGGTGGATGATGGTTTTTAACGCAGAATGTGTCCCCCCACCCCCACCCGCAGAGGGATGAAGGCCCAGCATCCTGGCCTTGACTCAACTGGAATAGGAGTCATCCGAGATTCAGACCACGCACTGCAGCTCAACTTCTCTCTCTGCTTTGCGCTGTTTTCCTCACTCCCCAAGGCTCTGTCTCCGAGAGCGCTTCCCTCCCCTGTAAACCACCTGCACGGGCCTCTCCCGCTCAGAATCTGTTCTCCGGTGTGATGGTTAATCTCACGTGTCAACTTGGCCACGGCACCCACGTGGCTGGTCAACCACCGGTCTGAACGTTGTTGTGATGGTATATTTTAGATGAAATTAATGTTTAAAAAAATGTTATTTACTCATTTTGAGACAGAGAGTGCAAGCAGGGGGAGGAGGGGAGAGAGGGAGAGAGAGAATCCCAAGCAGGCTCTGTGCTGAGTGCAGAGCCTGGCTTGGGGCCTGATCTCATGAACCGTGGGATCGTGACCTGAGCCGAAATCAAGAGTTGGGCACTTAACCGACGGAACCACTCAGGTGCCCCTAGATTATTAACATTTAAACTGGTAGACTTTGAGTAAAGCAAATTACCCTCCATAATGTGGGTGAGCCTCATAAAATCAGTTAAAGGCCTTAAGAAGAAACAGACTGAGATTCGACAGAATCCTGCTTCTCGGCTGTCATCAGACTGAAGCTGCAGCATTAACTTTTCCTTGTAGTTCTAGCCTGTGACTTGCCCTACAGACTCTGGACACACCAGCCTCCATAACCTTGGAAGCCAAATAAATCTATCCATATCTGTATCTATATCACACACACACACACACACACACACACACACACCCCTTATTGGGTCTGTTTCCCTGACTAAATCACCTTAAGACTTACAAAGTGCCTGTGGGAAGGGTTCCCCAGATGGTTATTTCTATTAACTCCCGAAGTGCTGAAGGGGGTCTCTGTGCCTCGTGGGACTCTGTCTTCTCATCTGCAAGCAGAGACCCCATCTTCACAGTCTCTGGCAGCTCCCACACCCTGTGGATCCACGCCGGTGCTCCTGATGAGCTGAAATGGGAGGCTGGAATAAGTCCCAAGGTCTTTAAGTCGGGCTCCCTGGAAAGAGATGAGCTTTGGTGGAAGACTTTATAGCTGGAGACTCTAACCACGTTCTCCATTTGGTTTCCTTTCTGGTACTGTGTTTTGGCATCAGTCTTTATTACATAAAAATGGTGTAGGACTAATTAAAATTGTTTTCTCCGGCAAGTACAGTGCGGTGAGCAGCAGTCAACACATGGAGGTAACATCTGATCACCATCGTTGGTCTACAATAGCTTCCCATAAATAGATGTTTAAAAAAAGACATGTCCTAAGACTTCCTCTGCAGTTGTGATTATGAACATCTGTTAATGTTTACGGTAGACCTGATTAAGTTAGAAAATGTCAGCGCAAAGAATGCACAAGAAAACACCCACACCCTTTGGTTTTTGCTCTCATGCACAAACGTGTTGGGATCCTCAGAGCACAGCACTTTTTGTCGGGTGGGTTCGTGATCCTGAATGCGTGAAACTCACGCACGCAAGGTGCCCAGTATATCCGCAATCCTCAAGGCAGGGTCCTTCCAGGAGGAGACGGCTTATTTTTGAAGGCTGGAACTTCCCCAGATATCAGGAGTGCGGGGACACACGAACCTTGCTTGGGAGCACCCTCCAACGTCTTAAACCTTCCCAAGCGGAAAACAGGCCAGGCCTAAACCAAGAGGCCCTTGGGGGAGTCAGCGCCCCAGGAACTGCTGCGGCGGCTCATGGCTTGGAAGAAAATCGCAGCCTCTGTCAAATGATATCGTCTCGTCCAGCAACTCTGATGCATTTTAAATTTTGAAGCTAATCTTGACAGCTCCTGGCAGAAGTTTTCTTTTCTACTTATTTATTTGATTAATTTTTATTTTGTCGAGAGAAAAGGAAAGCTGACTCTCAGAACAATTTGACCCAAGAGCTGGTTTCTTCCGCCCAGGCTTTCATGGTGGCTTCTGTGTGGCCCGTGACCGAGGTATGTCTTTGGAGTTCCGTGGTAATTTATGTATTGTAGAAAATGAGCCGTTTTCATTAAGATGTTTCTATTGTATGACCAGGAAACTGGGCACGGCATTTTTTAAAAATCTGTGTTAATCTCTTTTATCTGAGTGGTTATGCCCCTCTCTCATTTTGTTTGTGTGTCCAGTCTTCCTTTGATTAGATTTGCCAGAAGTTTGTATACTTTATTAATCTTCTTAAAGAGGGAGCTCTCGGTTTTGTTTACCAATTCCGATGCCTATTTTTGTCCCCTTATTCGACTTTAATCTTTATTATTCCATTATTCTTATTATTTTCCTTTGAGTTGTTTTGGTTCTTTTTCTAGCATGTAAAGTTAGCTGCTTCTCTCTTTTTGATAATAGCATTGTTCAAAGTTGTGAATTTCCCTGTAAATACCACCGTGTCTGCATCCTGCAAAATCATCTGTTTATTATGTTGATGGGTCTAGATATGTTTTTATAGACACATGAGATATTTTAGAGGAAAAATCATGATAAGCAACAAAACAATCAAACAAAAAGGAAAACCTCGAAATCACCAGAAATTTCATTTCCTTGGAGAGATATCTTGGTATCTCAGTACACAGTTTCTAGATTTTTTCCTTTGTAAATTTCTATGTATCGATTTTTAAATCTTTACAAAATGGCGTCACACTCAACAGAATTTTTAATATGCTTTATTTATCAAAGCAATAAAATTAGAACAACTTTCTTTGTTATTATGCCATATTTACAGTACCAATTTTAATAGCAGTCAAGGACTTGTTTTCATTTATTTTCTCATAAAAACACACATGCTGCAGTGGACATTTTTGTGGATGGATAGTTGCAGACCTCCATGATTATTTCTTCCGGTAAAAGGTGATTGCTGGCTGAAGGTGCGAGCGTGGCTTAAACTTTTTGACATTTCATCTTTCATTGTTCCCCAGAACAGCTGCATGTTTCATTTTGGACTATCAGTGGGGGAAGAAATGGTTATTTTAATCTGAATTTATTTTATCATTAGCAAAGGTGAGTATTTTTAAACATTTATTGGCCACTTGTCTTTTTTGGGCTGCCCTTTTATATCCCTGACCCTTTCTTCTCTTAAAAAAATTTTTTTTAATTTTATTTGTTTTGAGGCGGGGTGGGGCAGAGAGAGATAGAGAATCCCAAGCAGGTCCTGCTCTGCCAGCACAGAGCCCAATGTGGGACTCGATTGCATGAACTGTAAGATCATGACCTGAGCTGAAATCCAGAGTCAGATGCTTGACCAACTGAGCCACCCAGGTGCCCCTTTTTTATTCCTATTAATCTGCAAAGGCGTTTTGGTCTTAATTGTATATATTACAAAAATTTTGGCCACTGTATTGTTACACATTCAAATTCATTTAGGTATTCCTGTCCTGCGGAATTTTAGAAGTTCTGTTCAGTTAAATATATCAACCTTTTGGGGCGCCTGGATGGCTCAGCTGGTTAAGCAGCTGACCCTTGATTTCAGCTCAGGTCATGATCTTGAGGTTTGTGGGCTTGAGTTCTGAGTCAGTTTCCTCCCTTGGGATTCTCTTTCCCTCTCTCTCTCAGCTCCACCCTGCTCGTACTCCCTCTCTCTCTCTCTCGAAAAAGATAAATAAACTGAAAGATAGATAGATATGTTTATAGATATTAACCTTTTTCCTTTCATGATTTTCATCTTTGCACCTGTTTAGAAAGATCTTACACAGTGAAGATCACATATTACTCATTTGTTATGATTTACGTGTTTCCATTTAAATGCTATAAGCGTGTGGGGTTTATTTTAGTGTCTGATATAAGCCGATTTTATTTTTCCCAGTAGCCTATTGGTCTCAATCCTGCCCCATCCTTTCCCGGTGGAAATGTCACTGTATAAAAAAATCTATACAGATACACACAAAATCACACACTTACATCTGTTTCTGGCTTTCAGTTTCTGCAACACTGTCCCCTTGCTCACAGAACTAGCTGCAGTGCACTGTAGTGAGAGAAAGGGCCGTCTCTGGACCCATTCTGCTGACATTTGAGCCTGGCCCCCTTACACACTCACACTGAACTTGGCTTTCCTCAAGGGTGGTGGTGAGGATTAGGTAGGAGGATGTGTACAGAATTCCGGGTTTGGCACCTGGCACGTTCTGGGATTCGATAATGTAGATATTATTGCCTTTGATGCAGACACACCAGTGGAGCCCAGATGTTGGCCTCGCATCCCCTTGCTCCTCAAGGTAAACTTGGCTGCCTTCCCCAAAGGGGGTGGGAGAAGGGGGTTGCACATAACCAGAGCCTTCTCAGGATTCCAGCACATTCCGGGACATCCTCGCTGCCTCTGCTCATCTTTACCACCCACCCCAGTTGTGACAGTCTGTCCCTGTTTAAAGTTCCACCCTCCACCCCATTAGATTCCTACCCCCCCCACTTCCCCCAGCACAGATGACCACAGTAGACTTTCCGACGTCCAGGAAGTGGAGGGTGGGGGAGGGGCACTCATAAAGGTGGGCATATAAAGTGGACGAGGGGCCTCCCCACAGGGACTCCTGGCCAGGCTCCCACCGTGGGTGTCCTGAACTTTCCCTCGCTGCCCTCTCGGTGCACCCTCCCCTCCCACACTCTCCCCCCTCCCCTACTCCTTTCCCAACCCCCAGAATCAAAATCACGAATGCCTCTCATGTGTCCGACAAAACGGAGCCCCGGTCTCTGACACCCCAACTCCTGCCAAGTCCACTCTCACAGGCTCTGCTCCTCCGCACGGGGACTTCACGGCATGTTCCCGAACAAGACAGTGCCTTCCCCAAGAGGGATCTGCTGCAAAGACATAGTCGGCCTCACCTTGTTACATCCGCACTGCTGCTGCTGCTGGTTAGGACGCATCCAGTGCCCCATGCTTAGAGTCAGCCAGACACGGGCTCTGCCTCATGTCTCTTAAACTTCACAATTTGACAAGGCAACCACTGGGAGGAAATCTTACGGGAGGAATGTCGCTGGGGCTCAGGGAGCCCACCTGACCTGACGGTGCCCCAGGGAAGCCTCTGTGGGGGCTGTGTGAATGGAGGTGACTGACCCCACAACCTGGGCTCTTACCTATTCCTGCCTTTTCAAGGCTCTTGATAAATATTTCTAACTTGTCCATCTGGAAGCTTCCACCAGCCTGCTGGCTTCAGACACGGGAATGGCAGGATCCAATGTGTGCCATAGAAAGACCCTCCTGGCTACAGTAAAGAGGGTAGACTGATCACCCTGCCCGCCCATTATGGCTGGCCTGGGACTTGGCGTGGATTCAGGTGGCATATTTTAAGCAGCATTGTTTATCTTCTGCCTGGAGTTTACATCTCTATAAAATGGTGATTTGGGCCTCTGTTTTGATACCACTACATCTCATCAGTGACATAAAAGCTAAATGCACATTGTAACAGCCAGAGGAGAAAGGTAGGTAGGTAATATTCTATCCACTTTGTAATCGAAGGGGCAGTGAGGCACAGAGAAGTTAAGTGACCAGGCAAGTCCACACAGCAGGTCTGTGGCAGAGCGGGCATTAAAATCCAGATCCCGAGGGGCACCTGGGTGGCTCGGTAGGTTAACCATCTGACTCCGGGTTTCAGCTAACGAGGGTGGGGAGCCTGCTTAAGATTCTCTCCCTCTCCCACCGCCCCTCCCATACATGTTCTCTGTCTCTGTCTCTCTCTCTCAATCAATCAGTAAAATTCAAAATAATTTAAAAATACAATAAGATCCAGACCTCTCAACACTGGGACTGATGACACCCCTCTGACCCACACTCCTTCCAGCCACCTGTTTTCATGGCCCCTCAGGGACTCCCAGACTCTGCGTCTGTGTATTCTCTCTGCCAGGAGTGCTGAGCTTGCTCCTTTCGGTTACACTGAGTCTGTTTGGGTCTCTGCCCTTGGGGTTTGGATCGCCCAGGCTCTCCCACACTTAACACGGTCAGGATCTGGGCTGATCCCCCAGACCGCTTTGTGAGAGGAAAATGAACACGCCCCGCACTGGGGCTGCCGGGCCCAATAGCCAAGCCTCTCCTCCCACGGCCCCTACTGGGGAATAGACCTGAGTGCTCCTTTGTGCAAAGTCATCTCCGATCGGTCTAGGGAGTCACCTGGCCCACAGAGCGCCCACTTGTTTACTGGCCACCTGGAACACGGTGGACCTTGCTGTCCCCTGCCCACATCAGTGCATGCCTGCGTTCTCCCATTTTTCCTGTTGACATTCTACCTGCCACTCAGAATCCATTACAACAACCCCTACTCCAGGAAGTCCTCCCTGATCTCCCTACAGACAATTCTCTCTCCCCCTTCACCCCACAGCTCCCCTCCCTACCCTGGGTGGTGGGTCATCTCTTTCTTTGACTGTTTCCTTTGCAACAACAGGACAGGCTGCATTCATGTCTGAGAACCCAGCACCTGAAGCCTGGCAGCTCACAGAGTATTCTCTCTCTGTAACACTGCCCAAGAATGAGTGGGGCAGAGACACCATCCACTTCACAAACGAGGCAAGCGAGGCTGCAGGAAGAGCGGTGCCAGCCAGGCCCAGGCTACACTGGCCTTATTAGAGTTCTGTTTCCCTGGACTTGGCTTTGCAATGCAGATTTCATGCAAACGCCAGGCAGTGAGTGACTCCAAATAAATATTTACAGGTTTGTCAAGTGTTGCAATGAGCACGGATTCCGGGCTCCCTGCATAAAGAGACCTCATGAACGCCAATGAAGTCACACCTCCCGCACCCAGAGTCCCTGCCTGCCGGCACCAGAGCGGCCCCTCTCAGGCTGAGTTCCCGCTGAATATACTCGCTTGCAGCAGGCCAGGCGCCAGCTCCGAGTCAGGGACTGGTGGGACCCCCCCATGTGATCACTAAGCCAGCAGAGGAAGTGTGGTGAGGACTGCTCCATCTTGGGGTGAACTTGTGAGCCTTTCTCACTCACTGGGGAGTCCTGGAATTGGGATTCCGGGAATGTTGCAGCCGTACCCCTCCCAAGGTCTTTGCTCTATCTGTGATTTAGGATTGTGGATCACTCAGTAACAATCCTCAAAGCTCTGTCCCTTAACACTACAGAAGTTTATTTCCTGCTCATGAAAATGCACTGTGGTCCCAGTGAAGGGCCTCTGCTTCGATCTCATGGCTCCCAGTCAGTGTGAGGCCCCCTCCCTGGTCGCTGTGGCAGAGGAGAGAGGTCAGGGACATGCACTGGAGTCACACTGCTGTGGCCTGAAACTGCCATGTGGCGCTTCACCCATGTTGCATAAACCAGAAATAGTTACCTGGTCCTGACAACTGCCAGAGAGCTGGGGACGTTCCTGTATGCCAAGCGGAAAGGGCATCTGGACCTTGGTAATGTCCCTATACTCTTCCCAGGGACCCAAACATTGTGTTCCTTTCCATTTCCTCTCCGTTCTTTTTTTTTTTCTTTCTTTTAGAGAGAAAGAGAAAGTGCATGCACATATGTGTGGGAAAGGGAAAGAAAGAGAGAGTGAATCTCAGATTCCATGCTCAGTGCAGAGGCCAACGCCAGGCTGGATCCCACGACCCTGAGATCATGACCTGAGCCAAAATCAAGAGTTGGACGCTCAACTGACAGCCACTCAGGTGCCCCTTCTCCACTCTTAAAGATACTCATTTGGGGACATGTCTCAGTCAGCACCTGCTGTGCTAATGCCGCATAACAAACCATTCCAAAACTCAGTGGTTTATACCAATAAGCATTTACTTTCTTGTTTACAAGCCTGTAGAATGACTGGTGTGGCTGTGCTCCAGGTTCCCGGCTGGCCCGGCTTGGCTGCGGGCATTGAGTTGGGTTCAGTCTGTTCCTCGGACCAGCAGCTGTTCTGGGTGTGTTCTTATCTCAGTGGATCAGAGGAGCACAAGAGGCCACACCAGGCCAGCACGTTTAAGACCTCTGCACACATCACATCTGCTAAGAGTCCATCGGCCAAGCCAAGTCATATGGCCAGACCCAACTTCAGGGATGGGGTGATGCCCACCATGAAACCATGGCCAGCACAAGAATAATTCATTCTCTTATGGGGAAAAGCAAAGTTTCAGGAGCAATGATCCAATCAGCGTGAGAGCTCTTTGGGAAAACCATGGGGCTTAGAGTCCCACCAATGGTGGTTTGAATCCCAGCTCTGCCCTGACCAGGCCTCTCTACCCCTCTGAGCTTCATCAGCCACTTCTATAGAATGGGGAGAATACCTTTCTGTCAGAATGCCCATGTGGCTCAGTAATCACAAGTAACAGTTGCATCCCTACCACATGTCAAACACTCGGGGAGATGCTCTGTATCCGCCGTTTGGTCTTCACCCCTTGAAGGCACCCTTCTCCATCCACATTTGTGTGGATTCACGTGGGCAGCGGATCCCAACCGGAGAATAGATTTGGGACCTGGGAGCCCAGGGATCTACCAGAGAAGAGGGAAAGATGCTGAAAGGAAAGTAAGTAAAGATCTGAAGGTCAAAGTCACCAACTCCATAATCCTGTGAATGCTGCCCTACGGGGTTTGGAAGGGCTGAGGGCTCAGGGTGTGGCATTGCCATAGGGATTCCTTCTCACTCTCATTTGGGCATTTATTCCTTCAACAAATATTGATTGAATGCCAGCCCTTCACTGGCTCTAAGGGTGGGGAAGCTGAGGCAGAGAGTGGTTTTTTTTCCCGCTGTTCCTACCATATTTACAATGTGTACTGTCAGGGCTCTTCAGAGAAACAGAACCAGTAGGAGATAAAAATATGAAGAGACAGAAAAAGAGAGATTTATTATGAGGAATCGGCTCAAGTGATGGAAACAGAAGTCCCAAGATCTGCAAGTCCTAAGTCTGCTCAAGACTTAAGAAAAATCAAAGGGTTAGTTTGAGACCAAAATCAGAGGGAAAGAAATCCCATGCCTCAGCTCAATCAGTCAGGTGGGAGAAGCTCTCTTTTACTCAAAGAGGCTCATCCATCTTGTTCTATTCATTCCTTCAACAGATTGGTTGAGGCCCACCCACACTGGGGAGGGCAATCTGCTCTATTCAGTCTACCAATTCAGATGCTATACTCATCCAGAAACACCCTCAGAGATACAGCAGAATGATGTTTGACCAAAGATCTGGGCTCCCTGTGGCCGAGCTGGTTGACACATAAATGAACCCCATGCAGCCTAACAAGGAGGTGAGAAACCAAAGGAGTAAATGCCAGTGGAACAAGAATAAGAGAGCCAAAGAATCGGGTTCTGTGAGAACTCACAGTGGGGGGGGCTGGTGTGGGAATACTTGGTGCTCGAAAGATGGAAGGAGAAGCAGAGACACTCGGTGGGGTTTCCGGCACCCATGAGCAGGTGAAGGGGCCATTTTTCAAGCTGGAGAATGTTCCCTGAGCCCGTGAATTATGCTGTGATGATCAGGGCCATCATGCTTCCCAGGATGCTTGGAGGGGAAGACAGTAATATTAAGATTTCCCACTGAAATAAAAATCTTACAGGGAGGGAGATTTTACTTACTGTGGCCCATCTGTGAGAAGGTTACCAAGATTCAACAGCAATAAGTCGCCTCAAGGAAGGGTCCTGAGCATCCAGCTTTAGCTCAGGTCATGATCTCACGGTCTGTGGGTTCGAGCCCCACGTCAGGCTCTGTGCTGACAGCTCAGAGCCTGGAGCCTGTCTTGGGATTCTGTGTCTCCCTTTCACTTTGGTCCTCCCTTGCTCACGATCTCTTTCTCTCTCTCTCTCTCTCTCTCTCTCAAAAATAAATAAACCATTAAAAATTAAAAAAAAAAAAAAAAGGAAGGCTCCTGAGAGTAGGGTTTTGCTTGGCATTCATTGGTTTTATTTTTTTTTCCAAGATTGCTAGGTTCTTTTAATCTTTTTTTTTTTAATTAATTCATTTCATCCTCACAATAATTCACCAAAGGAGGGATTATAATTTCTATTCCTTTTTCACGGATAAGACACTGAAGAGTTAAATATCTGCCCGAGTTCCCACAACCTGGCAGCCTGGCCTCTGGGTTTATGCTCAAAAACACCGGACCAGTGCCTCACCTGGTTCTGTCTACTCAGAATTTCAGTGTGTGTTTCTAAACAGTCGGATGACCTGGGTCCTCCAGAGGATCCACTCTGGGGGGACCTTCTGAGCCAGATTGGGTTAATGGTGAATTTGTGACAATCCACATTCACCCGGCCGCCCATGTCCTTTACGTGAACAGCCCAGTGCTGAACACATAAACACATGAGAGAGGCACCTGCCTTCAAGTTCTCTGCAGATTCCTGAAATTCCACACTTCCACGTTCCTTCCTTTGCTGAAAGAACTCTGCACGAGAAAAATCCACTTCAACTGAAGAGCATGCACTTACCTAAGGCGCCTCAGCCAAGGGTCAGGCGTGGTTCCAGTTTGCATTGGAGCACTTACTACAGTTTTTCTGGAACAATAATGGGCCTGAGGCCATCTTGGTTGAGGCTAAACCAATATTTGCGGTTGATTTTGAAAAGGGGAGGGTACTCAATCTGCCTATCCCGGCCGTGCCTGGCAGAGGTTAGGAGAAGGTGACTTTTGCATTAAAAGCCCGGCTCATGTTTTATGTATTTCTAAAGAGCTACAATTGAACCTAATTCCTCCTCCTTTTAAGAAAAGAACCCCAAAGTTAGTATTTAAAATGTCACACACAGCCAGTGGCCTCCGTGGGTCACGGAGGGCTAGACAATTTATACTGGGCAGTAATAAAATTGATGCCAAATGACTTCAAGACCCTTATAGTTGCGTAAGAGGTCGAGAATAGAAACTCCGAAACCAAACCATGAATAAATCTTAGGAAAGCTGAAAGCAGAGCTTTAAAGAAAGGGAGCTGGTAAATAGGCTGAATTTAAACTTTGAATCCTCATTATGAGGGCCAGTGAAAGGCAGTGCCCCTTAGGCTGGCAGTGAATTGTGGAGGGTCATTGTGTGTATGAAGCAGACCCCTCAGCAAGCTCACCTGACCTGGAGCAGTGTCCTTATTGGCCCACAAGACAACTGAGATCCTGGGGCACAGAGCTGGTGAGCGGCAAAGCTAGCATTTGAACCTGGAGTAATGGATATTAGGACTTGAGCAGTGCTGGGCACTCAGGAAGCTATATCCATGCCGGCGATGGTGATGATGATGATGATGATGATGATGATGATGAGGCTATTAATTATTACTTCAAAGCCTAAAGCCATAAGCTTTATAAAGGACCTCATGAGTCTCATGAGCCTTCCAAAAGCCTCTTCCAAAACTGACCTCAGTTTTTCTGGCAACTCAAATTGGTGTGTTGCCAAAAGCGGATCATGGTGGAAACTGTCACCCATCACTGCCTAATCCCCCCACCGTGGCTGCCCCGAACCACCACATGTAGTCACAACTCTTTATTACCCCTCTTGTCTTGGGATTGCTTATTTACCAACAAGTGTGCATAGCCTCCCAGATGCATAGCCCCGGCTGCTGCCTCAGGAACGCCAGGGGCCACTGGGGCCATGGTGGGCTGCCGGTTGGGGACGCACGCCTCCAACCCTGAGACCAGGTAAGGCAACCCTCGCAGTGATGGACTTTGCGCGGCTTATCATCTCTCCCCATAACCCAGCCTAATTGTCACCATCCTTCAAATTAATTCCCTCTGAGATTGAACAGTTTGGTCATGGGTTGGAGCATCTCTGTGAATGGACTCCGTGCTCTAGCATGCACTAGGGCACAGAGGGTGAGGCCATTCCATTTTGTCCTGTCGTGTTGTGTTGTGTTCTGTTTTGTTTAAGCATCTACACCCCCAGAGCAACTCTTTTTCATGATTTTTGCTACACAGATGATCCACTTCAGCCCTGCACGGCCCACCCATCCCCACCCCAGCCTTTCTTTGCTATTGAAATTGTGGTGTTCCCAGGGAGTCTAACGCTCAGACCTGGGCTACCCATGCGGACCACCCAGGAGGCGTTTTCAAACTTCTGAGGCCTAAGCAGAGCTCCAGGCCAATTAAATCAGTGCTCTGGGGGTGAGGCCCAGGCGTCTGGGGTTCTGAAGCTCTGCAGGGGACCCCAATGTACAACCAGTGGGAAACACCCGATTCTAAACCCGCCCTAATGATTCTGTTCCCTCCACGACTTCTAATTTCACCTGCTCCCACCTTAACGTACACACACCCCGCAATTATTTTTCTTTTAAATGAAAATGTTACCTCTATTTGTTCATTTTGGAGGAGGTAATATAGCCAACAGTGAAAAGGTACAAAAGAGTACGGGAAAACCCTTCCTCCCACCAGCTCCCTTCCCCAGAGGGAAAGGCCCGTGTCCTCCGCTCTCTGACGACACTATGACTGAGGGAACTGGCAGCCTTTGGGTCACAGAGGCCTGGGTTTGAGTCCTGCTTCTGCCATTGACTTTCTAGATGACCTTGGATTGGTCATTTCTGCTCTCCCATCCTGTTTCCTGTCCATAAAGGGGCGGCAATAAGGTCTTTGGGGTCTCTGTTGCAGCTTAGCAAACGATCCCAGTACTTAAGAGGTCTATGAAAACAAGCATTTTCTTTGCTCATGATTCTGTGGGTCAGGAAGTTGGGTCCTGATGGTCCTGGTCCCCAAGGTGTCTTCCGAGGTCATTCTCCTGGCTGGGCTGGGCTAGAAGGTCCAAGACAGCTCCCTTGACATGACTGTCCCATTGGGGCCCTTCTCCGTGGCCATTCCTCTTGTGGCTAGCTCAGGCTTTGCCACAGTGTGGTCTCTGGCGGGCGGATATAGAGGGCCCTCAGGAAGAGTGTAAAGCAGGAATGTGGAGGGCTCCCAATCTCCTAAAGCTTAGTATCCAAACTCGTGTGGTCAACACAGATTCAAGGGGAGGAGAAACACCCACCGATTCTTGATAAGAAAGTTGTATGGTCACATTGCAAAGGAGCATGTGGGATGGGATATTGTGACAGGATCTTTGGAAACACGATCCACAGTGGGACGAGTGGATGCAGGTGCCCAGGAAACGTTTGTTACGCTTTTTCTTAGCACACAGTTCTTCTGCCTTTACCTATAATTGTTTAGATATGGCCTTTCCATTCGGTCCCCAGTGCCTGGCCAAGAGCCTGGCACAGAGTAGATGGTCAATGAATGTTTCTATGAAATCTCAGATGTGTCCAGTCCTGTAGGGGCTAATGGGGTGGATTCCTACAATGCCAAGTCATGAGATTCCCCTTTCCTGCCTTCACCCGGCCCTCTTAGTGCCGGTCCCCCTGGCCGGCTACGTCCTTGACCTGACCCGTCCTCCTTGTCTCTTGTCATTGCAGTGTCTCCCTATACAAAGGCTCCATGTTTACCACCAGGAAACAACTGAAATGTCGCCTCGTGCCCAAAGATTCCCCAGACTGGTTCACAGGAAGACAAAACACACCTACGTCTGAGCACCAACCGAAGTGTGGGCTCTTCGCTGGGCGCTCAGCAGGAGCGAGACTGAGAGGGGATTTGGCGACCAGGCCAAGCAGGGTCTTCAATGCCTTGTAAACTGTTGGAGCGTCATTCTCCAGACACAGGGGAACCATTGTGGGCATTTTTAGGAGAGGAGAGACACAACTAGACACACAGCAAAGAGATGAGGTTCATTGCGCACCGTCTTGGTATTCTGAGTTCTGAAACCTGGACAGTCAGAGTAAGGCTGTCCCCTCCAAAACCCCTTCCCCGCAGAAAGGGAGACTGAGTCGTGCCAGGGGAAGGGGTCTGCCCACAGCGGGGACCATGGGTCTTTGGCCACGCAACTGGATTCCAGAGCCTACATCTGCAAGGCGAGTGTCTGACATTGAGAAATGTCTTTGCGGCGTAGGAGGTGATGATTGATAGGCCTGATGAATGCATGCCCATTATTATTGAAATTTATACACGGTCTACCAATCGAAGGCTCTCTCCAGTGCATGCATCTCATTTGGTATTCACAGCTGTTGTTTTTCAGCTGGGAACCTGGGAGTCTGGCCGCTGGATTGACAAAACTGAAATCTGGGGGGTACCTTCCAGAAAGCAAATTCTGGACCTCGAACCCCCATTTGGAAACCGCCCTCTGCCACTAATTCACATGCGACCTGGAAAAGGTGACTTTTGAATGTGAGCCATATTCTAGGAAGATGAATCAGGTCATGCACAAAATAATCCAACCAGCCCAGACCCTCACATAGCCATGAAGACTCTGTCCCTCTCACAATTCCTTTGGTCATCCATTCATTAGTAGATGTTTTGAACACCTACTAGTCGCCCGGTGTCACAGTAGGTGCTAAGGATACAGGAAGATCCCCATAGACAAGGATTCTGCTATCCTGTGCCTTCTTGTCACATGGAGCAGATAGACCATAAAGGGAAGAAGTTAACAAGGCAAAATAAAAATAAATACCATGTGTGATAAGATCCATGAAGGAACGAGTTGGGCACTGTGAGAGGCATGCACTGTGAAAAGCAATTCGATACGGGGGGTCATTTCAGGAATGCTTTTGAGCCCTAAGACACATTGGGCCCTGGGTTAAGCCTTAAGGCTGAGAGCTGGTCCAAGATCACAAAGGGAGAAGTGACAAAAGGAACCAGACATAGGCATTAACCAATCTGCACGATCACCCAGGTTTTATCTCCGCAAATTCCTGTTATCTGCACAAGGTTCTAATTCCGCTACATTCTAGGGCCTGAGACATGCTGCTTAGCCCTTCCAAGCCTCAGTTTCCTCACCTGTATGATGACAGTAATAATAGGACCCCCCTCAAAGGGTCATTGTGGGGATTAGAAGATTGAGTTCACATAAAGTGTTTACGACAGTGTCTGGTGTTTGGTCTTGGCTCCTGTTACTCTCCACATCCTTGGACAGGGCTATCACTGGCTTTGAGGGGCTTTTTGTGCAGAGCTGGCTGAGGGAAAGGGGTGCCAGGCAGTGACCTGTCTTAGTCTGGGGTCTGCCAGAAGCACACCCTGAGGCAAGGATTTGCATGGAAGTAGCTTATTGGGGAGGTGAGGGGGATACTGGTAGAAAGTGGGGAGGTTAGTGGAGAAGGCAGCCAGGGAAGGCATGTCCTCATGCCTGTGGGCACTGGGGTGACTGGAGCTTTGTCACCTGGAAGATCTGCAGAGGCAGTGAAGCCCTCAGCCTTAAATTTATCCCACGTAAGGGCAAGGGAATTGGGGTATTAATGCACCAGCTCTTCCTCATTGATAGAGGGCTATGCTGGTGGTAGGAGGAGTGGTGGGGTGAGGGAGAGATAGTATGAGTTTTCGGCAAGCCTGTTGTCCATCCTGGCATGCCAAGTAGGCCCTGGCAGCCTCCGGAAAGCCTCAGAGAAGCAGCAGAGGTCTCTGAAGTCGGGACATGTACACTGCAGTGGTCATGGATGAGGAGGAGATGTGGATGGGCCCCAAGTGGGGCAGTGGGGCGTGAGTAGAGACACAGTCAGGCCAGCATATGGACCCAGGAGGTCCAGGGGCTGAAGAAAAGAGGAAGATCTCATGTCATGCTGATCCCAGGACAGAGGAGGCCTTGAATGCCAGACTGAGGAACTGGGACTCCATTCTGTGGGCAGCAGACAGCCCCTTGAGGCGTTCTAGGAGGGGAGTGATGCGGAGTCTTACTATAGATAAGAAACAACAAAATAGTTGAGGTCATGGGCCTAGCCCACCCCCACGTCTTCCCCGAAGCTGCTGACTCTGTTCCTGCCAGGCTCGCTCCACAGCCCACAAAGATGGGCCAGCCAAAAGGTCTCCTAAAGACACAGACTCTAGGGGCAGCTTACAGGGATACTCAGACAAACCACGTGGGTGGGGGATGATGGCCCCCAGAGACATTTTCAATGAAGAGCAAGGTCAATCACCACCCCTCAATGGGTGGTAATGGTATTGAAGAGTCAGATATGCAAGTTTGGGCCGGAGCTGAATTCCTGGACACAACAGTCCAAGGGCTTCCAACAGAGGGTCTTCTTTGCCCCTCACCCCGGCCACCCCATCCTTCCTCTGGACACAGGTCGATGACTAGAAACTGTTGTTTGAAAGGATGGCCATTCCACTAATGTTCCCAAGGCATTTGGGTCTCCGCCTGGGATTGACCCTGCCAAAGAGGGACTGAGGAGGAAGAGAGCCGCGGTCCCTTTGAGCATCCACAGGCTCTGTGCTGGGCATGTGCAATGCACGAGGCCCCGGTCAATTCTCTCCATCACCTGGCAGGAAGGAAGGTTTAACCTCCATTAACCAGAACTAAAAATACAGGCTACAAGAGGTTAGAAGTTTGTCCTAATGTAATACTCTGGAGTCCAGACTTAATAATGAGTCCTGTGGTCAAGTACTGAAAGGTGATTCTGGGAGAGCAGGAACCCCTGGAGAGGAGGCCTTGCCATCTGATGGATTCGAGGGGAAGGAGGGGAGGGGAATGTGCCCCAGAGTTACCAAATTCCTGAACGTTGATGTCGCCACGGTTTATGTCAGACACCACGTTGGGAGAACGGAAGCAAGGGACAAACTGTTGGACAGGAATGTCGTGCTCTCCGTGTCTGCGCATGAATCACCCAGCCGTCTGCAGGAACACCTAGAAGAAAATACAGAATGCCAACACTGTTATTAAAAGAGACATTTTGCTGATGTGAGTAATCCAGAGCCGGGAAGAGTGATGGAAGGGGCGGCCAGGCGATGAGGAGTGGGCTGGCAGCTGGGAACCCCAGGCTCTGCGCCAGAGCTCCCAGAGGCAGCAGAAGGCATCCTTGCCCTTTCTGGACGCCTGAGTGTATCCATACGTGTGCGTGCATGTGTGCACGGCACATGTCTGTGTGTGGACGTGGGGAGGGTGTGTGTGTTACTGCACATATGTATGTCTGGTGCGTATGTGAGTATGTGTTTGCACTCACATAGTCCGCAATGTGTGCACGCATGCGTGGGAGCGTGCGCACACGTCCATGTGTGCGTGTGCACCTGTGTGTGCTCATGGCCCGGAGCACGCATTTATGCTTCTTGCACACTTGTGCTATCACGGTATTTTTCCCTTCCCTCTGCCGATGCAAGTGGCAAATCGGTGGTCAGAAGCAGGGCGTAAAGCTCACAGTCTTGGAATCGGGGCTAGGATGGCACTTGGTAGAGGCTAATATTTTAAGTCAAGCCTAAAGACTCGGATCAAAATCAAGGGCTGGACGCTTACCTGACTGAGCCACCCAGGCACTCGTCTTCTGTTGTTGTTGTGTTGTTGTTGTTCTGTTTATTTTTTTTTAAGCAGGTGTGTTGTTATATTCACACACTACACAACTCACCCATTTAAAGTGTCTCAGTAAATTCAGAGGTTGAGCTACTGTTACCACAGTCTAATTTTAGGGCATCTCTGTCCCCTCCCAAAGAAATCCCATAACCATTAATAATCACTCCCCATTCCCTGCTCCAACCACATGTCTGCTGCCTGTGTCTGTGCATTTGCCGACTCTGGGCATTTCACATCAGTGGGATCAGACCCGATGTGGTCTTTTGTGACCATAGCTTCTTTCCCTTGTCATATGTTGTCAGAGTTCATCCATGTTGTAAAATGTATCCGTACTTCATTCTTTTTTTCTTGCCAAATAGCATTCCGCACGAGGCATGGGCGTACCACATTTTATTTAGCCATTCATCGGTTGACGGACATTTGGGCGGCTTCCACCCACTTTTTGGCAACCTAGATGACGCTGCTAGAAACGTTTGTGGGCACGGTTTAGGTTTTCAGTCCCTTGGGTGTCTTCCTAAGGGTGGGACTGTGTAACTCTTGGTTTAACTTTTCGAGAAACTGCCAGACTGCTGTCCGTGGTGGCTGCACCTTCTTACATCCCCGCCGGCGGGATATGATGAATGTAGCTTGTCCGCATCCTCGCCGTCACCCGTGAGGGTCTGGCGCTGATCCTGGGCGTCCCAGCGGGTACACGGTACTATGCCAACGTGGTTTTGATTTGCATTCTCATAACGAATGATGTGGAGTATCTTTGCGTGTGCTTATGGCCATTTGTAGATCTGCTCTGGAGAAACGTCTGTTTGAATTCTTTGCCCATTTGTTTTAATTCTTTGTCTTTTTGTTGTTTCGTTGTAGTTCTTTACATCCTTCTAAATACTATGCCCTTATCAGCCTTATGATTTGCAAAGGTTTTCTCATACCCTGTGGGTTGTCTTTCTACTTTCTTTTCTTTTCTTTCTTGTCTTTTTTTTTTTTTTTGAGAAAGAGGGAGCATGAATGGGGAAGGGGAGAGAGAGACTCTCAAGCAGATTCCACACACAGCATGGAGCTGGACACGGGGCTCTATCTCATGACCGTGGGATCATGACCTGAGCTGAAATCAAAAGTCGGACATTTAAATTCCTGAGACACCCAGGCACCCCTACTCTGTTCTCTTTCCTTCTGCCTTCCTTCCTTCCTTTCTTTCTTTTGTTGTTGTTTATTTTTGAGACAGAGAGAGAGTGCGAGCAGAGGAGGGGCAGAGAGAGAGGGAAGACAGAGGATTGAAAGCGGGCTCCACGCTGACCGTGCAGAACCAGATGCAGAACTTTAACTTACAAATCATGAGATCCCGACCTGAGCCAAAGTCAGATGCTCCACACACTGAGCCACCCAGGAGCTCCCACTCTTTCCACCCTTCTGATGGTGGCCTTTGAAGCTCAAAAAGTTTTCATCTTAGTATTATCCACTTTACCTATTTTTGTTTTGTTGCTTGTACTTCTGGTGTCGTTTCTAGGAAAACCACTACCTACCTCACAGTCATGATCATTTACTTCTAAATGGTTTATCGTTTTAGCTCTTATATTTGGGTCAGTGATCCATTCTGAACATTCAACAGATGGGCATCAGTAAATGTTGAGCAGTTACAACGTGTCACCCACTGATCTAGGACTGGGGACACCTCAGTACGTCAGTGAACAAAGCAGGCACCTCTGAAGAGCTGACCTCCAAGAGAAGGAACAGAAAAGAACCCAGAAAACCAACAAGATAGTTGAGCTGGTATTGAGCCCTGAGTAATGGAACCACATGGCATATTCCGGAAAGTGGGCAGCTCCAGGAGCCAGGAGCCCTGGAGCAGGTGCTAGGGGCCTCCGTGCGAGGTGAGGCCATGGTGCTGGCTCAGAGGGCTTCCTAGATCTAACTGTGTTTACAGATGGCAGACTGAGGCCCAGGGAGGCGAGGCAAGGTGTCCAGCACAGCCTGGTGATGCATTCAAGCAAAACTTCTGGTTTGTAGGGTCCACTTCTCGTACCACTCCCTGGGGGCTGAGACAGGCTGTCCCTGGAGGAACACGGTGCATTTTTACACGGCCAGGTTTGTGCTTCTAGAAAGTAGCAGGAAGTGCCCTGCTAGTACCTGAGCAGCGTCCTGCATTAAGTACTTAACCTCTCTCGGATTAGATAATCCACATGTGAGTTTTTAGGGGCAATCCCCTCACTATGAGTGGCTCTGCTTTAAGACGGGCTATTCTGCCTTCAGTTTTGATAAGATGGTATCACAGCTAATCCATTTCTTGGTTGAGCTTTGCTGAAACAGCTCCCTTAATCCTCATTATCTCTTACCATGTGCTTTGGTTGGGACCCGAGGGGACCAGATTCAGTCCAAGGGCCTCCACGGAGTTCTAAGGAGTAGAGATAAAATTCAAGGCTTTGTCTGTCTGGGACCAGGTTGGCTGTGTCACTCACCTGAGTTTTCATCTGTTAGACTCTCAGGTTCCCAGGCCATAGAAAAATTCCTTAGCCTGCCATATTTTGGGACGCTCCTGGCAACGGGAAAGAACAAAAACCCAACTTGTGGTCTGCCACTGGGGCTCTTGTGCACGGAATCAGCATTTCAGAAGTTTAACAGTAGAGTGGTCTCCCTTGCAGACCGTCTTACAGGTCACCTCCAAGCCTGTCCCCAGGCAGATGGAGAATCGGCCAACCATGACTGGGGGGACCCTCCCTGCTGGTGGAGAAAGCCCTCACCAGGAATCAGGAGACCTGGGTCATGTGTCACTAGACAAGTCATGACCCCCTCTGGGTCTTGGTTTGGTTTCTGTTTTTGTTTTAATTTTAGAGAAAAAGAGAGAGAACATGAATGGGAGAAAGGATCAGAGAGAGAGAGAGAGAAAGAGAGAGAAAGGGGATGGGGAGAGAATCTTAAGCAGGCTCCACCCTGAGCATAAAATCTGACTCAGGGCTCAATCCCACGACCCTGTGATCATGACCTGAGCTGAAATTAAGAATCAGACACTTGGGGGTGCCTGGGTGGCTCAGTCAGTTAAGTGTCTGACATCAGCTCAGGGCATGATCTCAGTTTGTTGGTTCAAGCCCCACGTTGGGCTCTGTGCTGACAGCTTGGAGCCTGGAGCCTGCTTCAGATTCTGTGTCTCCCTCTCTCTCTGTCCCTCCCCCCCCTCCACCTTATGCGTTGTCTCCCTCTTTTTCTCTCTCTCTCAAAAATAAATAAACATTAAAAAACAATTGCAGAGGGGTGCCAGGGTGGCTCAGTCAGTTAATCGTCTGACTTCAGCTCAGGTCATAATCTCGCAGTTCATGGGTTCGAGCCCCGCATCAGGCTCTGTGCTGACAGCTCGCAGCCTGGAGTCTGCTTCAAATTCTGTGTTCCCCTCCACTCCCCCTTGTTTGTGCTCTTTCTCTCTCTCTCAAAAATAAAAGTAAATGTTTAAAAAAATTTTTTAACTACTGAGGGCACCTGGGTGGTTCAGTGGGTTAAGTGTCTGGTCCTTGATTTCAGCTCAGGTCTTGATCTCCTGGTCTGTGAGTTCAAGCTCTGCATCAGGCTCTGCGCTGACAGCATGGAGCCTGCTTGGGATTCTCTCTCTCCCTGTCCGTCTGCCCCTCCCCTGCTTGTTCGTTCTCTCTCTCTCTCTCTCTCTTCCTTTCAAAATAAATAAATAATGCCGGCGTTGGTGGTATAGTGGTGAGCATAGCTGCCTTCCAAAATAAATAAACTTTTTTTTTTAATGCAGATTTGGCTTGGCCCTTCTCTAAGTCTCCTGGTAACTATTTCTGAACTCATGCACAAGGACTGCTTAGTGCTATCGGCTGACTTAGGGGATAGAGAAGAGATTTACTTCCTGAGATCATTTCTGTATGTTTAGATCTGCCAAAGCCACCACCCTAGTTGCCACTAACCACATGTGGCTTTTGAAATTTCTATCGATTTCAATGAACTACAACTTAAAATACAGTATGTCCACACATTGGCCACATTTCACACTCTCGATGGCTGCATGGCCAACCGTGGGACTGGGGAGACTCAGCTCTACTCTGCTTCCCAGATCATGTTTTCTCATACACACGAGTGTAATTCCCTCTTCATCTTGTCGCAAAAAATGGCCTCATTTCCCTTTTCTGGGAAGTAACCTCACGTTACTCACTTGGATTTTCCTGGTGCAGAGACTGAGGCTGAGGAGGTGCTAGGCGGGGGTGTCCCAGGCCTGGGGGCTCCGCGGTGGCCCAGCGGGGCCCCTCCCCACTCCAGCCAACAGGGAGACCCCTGAGGCAGGCGCCTCCTGTGCTGGGTCTGGGAAATGACAAACTAGGGAACATTCATGCTTTTGCAGTGATGCAAATGAAAATTTCCAATTTGCTAGTCAAAAGCACGTCCCCGTTTAGAGATAAGAGTAAATTTGAGTCTTTGTTCTGAGTGATTAATTCATGATGACGCAGAGCCTCCTTGAGTCTCCGGTCCCACCGCCTGGCTTCAGAAGCCCCAGTACCTGGTAGGAGTCACCGGCGATCCCCAAACTGTGTGTGTGTGTGTGTGTGTGTGTGTGTGTGTGTGTGGTGTGTGCCTGCCCCTGTCACCATGTCTGAGGCTGTGTCGTTGGGTCAGAAAAATGAGGGAAGGGTTCAGCGAGGCAGCTTCTACCCAGTATCTGCTTGGAAAGCTCCGGTCGGGTGGGCATCAGGGGACCCAGGTCCTAAGCCCAGTTTACCTCTTGCTCCTTGAACCTTCCATTTTAATTTGATAAGAATTTATGGTTGTGCGCGAAGTTGCTGGCCAGGGAAGCAAAATGGGTTTCAGCCTTCACGCCAACTGTGATGGATTGATAGTTACCGCCCACAGCACTGGCTCAGAAGGGCTCTGAGGACACCAAGAGGCCAGTGCGCAAGAACATCCTGATCGACTATTCATGTCTGCTGCGGCCCCAGAGGGGGCGTGGCCACATCCTACAGCCATAGGAGATAAATAGTAATGATGCTATCAATAGTAATCTGAGTGATTACAGTAAAACTTTCCTGGCCGGGTCACTGGGAAGATCAAGTAAGATTGTGGATGTGAAGGTATTTTGTGACCTGGACGGACGGTCTCAGGATATGTGGATTGCTATGAATACTTTGTGAGTCACCATTTCCCTGTTCCTGTTACTCTCACCTTTGCATAGACCATTGCCAGCCCTTCTAAGCCTAGAGTGGTGGTGATGAGGAAGGCGACCCAGAGGCATATTTCATTCATTCATTCATTCATTCATTCATTCATTCCTGCACCCAGCAGTTCACTCATCCTGGACACATTTCGAAGGATCCTCTGAGACCCAGGTCCTGGCACCAAGATCATCCAGGTTGTCTGTCTCCTCGGAGCTCCCACAACAGGTGACCTTTGGACTTGATCTTTGGGAAAGGGAGAAGATTTGGTTTCCACCTGGGCTTGTGGCCCCTCAGAGCCTCTGGTGCTGGTGAATGGCGACCCTGCCAGGACCCCTGAGGGAAGATGCCAAGCCCCAGAGCTGAGTTCATGGTTTATTTGGTAGGTGATCTCGGGAAGCACTGGGATGTCCCCAAGTGGGGCCATGACTCAGGGAAGCGAAGGAAGCCAGTTCAGGGAGCATTCGTGAGCACGTCACCACTGTGAGTGAGCGGGGCTCCCTCCAGCTGGGCTACGACAGGAAGCATAATATAGAAAGGACTCCAAGTTGCCCCACCACAGGGTGAGGAAGTTGGCGTATTTGCCCACTGACTCCCATCCTTTGATGGCTGAGGGTTTCTCCTGGGCATGAACTCCCTGACTTTTCTGGCCCTCCCCGGATGCAGGCCACATCGGCTCCTGGAGCCAGACAACGCAGAGGGGGCAGAGTTGCAGGTGTTGAGTTCAAAAGGCCTGGGTGTAAGTAAAGATCTGGTGAGTGCCGAGAGGCCGTGGGAAGGGCGTCCACAGCATCTCATGCCTCCACAAGAACGAGAGAAGTTGAGATCAGCTATAGCGTGTGAAGCTTGTCCCATCAGCCACCTCATTATCAGATTGGGGGGAACAAAGTGCAGAGAAGGCAGGCGACATACAAGTTTAAACAGCAAGCCAGGAGCAATGGTCAAACCCTAATAATTACCGTGTCAGGGGTGCCAGGTACAAAGAAAGGGGCTTTTCATACTTAACCTGGAAGCCTTGTCACTGTCCCACAAGGGAGATGTCACTGATCCATTTGACAGTTAAGGAAACTGGACTCAGGGCGCCTGGGTGACTCAATCGGTTAAGCGTCCAACTTCAGCTCAGGCCATGATCTCACAGTTCGTGGGTTCAAGCCCTGCATCAGGCTCTGTGCCGACAGCTAGCTCAGAGCCTGGAGCCTGTCTTCAGATCTTGTGACTCCTTCTCTCTCTCTGACCCTCCTCTGCTCATGCTGTCTCTCTCTCAAAACAAAACAAAACAAAACAACGTTTAAAAAAAAAAAAAGAAAACTGGACTCTGAGGGCACCCAGGGGGCTCAGTCAGTGAAGAGTCCAACTTACGCTCAGGTGGTGATCTTGCAGCTTGTGAGTTCAAACCCTGCATCAGGCTCTGTGCTGACAGCTCAGAGCCTGGAGCCTGCTTTGGATTCTGTGTCTCCCTCTCTCTCTCTCTGCCCCTCCCCTGCTCTCTCTCTCTCTTTCTCAAAAATAAAATAAACATTAAAATTTTTTTCAAAAATACCCTGGGGTCTGAGAAGTGAAGTATTTACCCAAGGACACCAAGCATTAAGTGGCAGAGACAGAACTTAAACCCAGAATTGAAAACCAGGTCTGTCCTCTGGGACCTTTTCACCACTCAGCACAGCCAGCAGACTTTCCAGGGATAGGTCAGAGCCCAGAGTTCTGCCCTCTGCCCCACGCAGGCCACACAAGGGCCACCCTCAGGGCCAAGGGCCTCACATGGAGGCTACTGATTTTTTTTAATGTTTATTTATTTTTGAGAGAGGCAGAAAGACAAAGTGTGAGTGGAGGAGGGGCAGAGAGGGAGACACAGAACCGGAAGCAGGCTCCAGGCTCCCAGCTGTCAGCACAGAGCCCGACACAGGGCAGGAACTCACTGGCCAGAGATCATGAGCTGAGCGGAAGTCAGATGCTCAACCGACTGGGTCACCCAAGGGCCCCCCAGACTGAGGCTGTTTTAAACACCCTCAAGAGCTCAGAGCTGGCCCACCCTGGCCATCTCCGGCGTCCCCTATCAGCTATGCCTCATCCTTAGAGGAATGGCCTGGAGAGGATGCAGCAGTGGGCTGGGAGCCCAGACCCCCTGGGGAGCCAAATGGGGGATCACAGTGCACTTGACACCAGGAAGGAGACACGGAAGGACTCGGTTACCGACTTGCAAATGGGGTGAGGGTGACAACAGGAAATGGGTTATGGGTGCTTCTAGCACCTGTCACCTCCTAAACACTTGAGACCTGTGAACACACTGAATTCTCAAACTACCACTTACCCCATCCGCACTTCACCTAGGAGGAAATGGAGGCGCAGGAAAAGGGAGCCACTGGCCCCAGGTCATTGAGCTGGGGGGTTACAATTCAGGGGGCTTGATTCCACATCTGTCCTTGTGACCACTCTGGGCACAAAATGACCACACAATGAGTTCCCTTCCCCAAAACAGAACTGCGGCATCCAGTTTACCAAGTAGCTTTGGCAAGCACTAACTCATTCTCAGGATTAAGTACTATTAGGGTCTCCGTAGTTTTCTAAAGAGGATGCAGATCAGAGAGGGGCCAAGGTCAAGAGTAAGTCAAGTGTAAGGCCAAGTGTCCATGCCCTCAGGCGCGCTTTCTCTGGTTGGGGGTGGGGGGGAGGGGACTGAATGCGGAAGGAGCATCAGGGGCACCTGGCTGGCCGGGAGAAGGGGTTCGGTGCCCACTGAGCAAGGCCTTGCCCTCCAGGCTAGGAGCCGCCCACCCTGTTAGCCCACCCCCCCCACCGGGCCCTCAGGGCACAGCTCCAGGAGGCAGTGCTGACTCGGCACTTTGCAAGCCTCAGTGCACCTGAGGCAGAGACCACGCAGCCAGGCACCACGCAGCCTGGGGACGTCCCCCGTGGCACTGCCCTTGGGGAGCCTTCCTAAGGGAGCCTGGGGCAGGAGGAATAATTGTAGCGGGTCCCTTGGCGGCGGGGGTGGAGAGACAAGTGGGGTTGGGAGAGGGCGGAGTGGAGCCAGAAGGCGCACAGATCCACAGTGTGTGGGCGGCTCCAGAACCGAGCAGGACTCCCTGAACCCCCACGTGTGTCTAATAAGCCACGTTTCTCACTCTGCATAGCAACCCCCCAACACACAGAGCAAGAAAGCCCCCAGACCAGAAGCACAGGAGTGAGGGGATAGAAAACCAACAGAAAGAGCTCTGAGAGGCCTCCCTGTCCAATCCTGCCCTGCTCAGAAGGGGAAACTGAGTCTTCAGGAGGAGGGACCCAGGGATCCACAGGGCCTGGCCTGGGCTGGGGGGGGGGGGGGGTGGGGGTTAGTCCTTCCTGTGAAAGGTGGTGTTGAGCCAAGTCCCAAGGCCCCCTCTCCGTCCTCCCCCTCCTCCCCACCCACAGCCTCGGCAGAGGCTCCATGAGGGACGGCCCCAATCTCTGTCCTTGAGGAGACCCCGGTGTTCCCATTACCCTCAGGAACTCTCTTTTTCAAATCGTGCCTCAGTCCCCAGAAGAGGAGTTGGCTTGGGAAGCCTCTGTGGGTGTCTTCCCCCCCCCACCCCCGCCACCGCCCTACAGGCTGGGGAAGAGAAGGAAGGAGCCTGAGCAGGCCTGGAGTGAGGAGTGCTCCCCAAACACAGGGAGACCTGGCTCTGAGCTGCAGCCCCCGCAGGTCCCCAGGGACTCTCAGCTCCCTCACCTGTTTAGGGGACAACCCCCCCACCCACCCAGCGCACACACACAACTCCTGTTGCCCTGCTGGAAAGCCTGCATTTCCAGAAGAGTGTGCAAGATCTAGTCCTTCCTCTCTGGCCTTTCTTACCTCCTCCCTCATGGTCTGGCTCCAGACACATCACTGTTTCCTATCCCCTAAATCTCCTGACCCCAGGCATTTGCACCTGCTGTGCCCTCCACCTGAAACACCTCCCACAGTGCTTGCAAATTAAAGATGTCTGAGGATTCCCTCACTGCTGGGGGCAGAGGAGGGCGTGGGCAGGTCTTGGGGTTTCACAGAGGGGCCTCTCCAACCAGCCCCAGGACCCCTGCACTGTTTTCTCTTAAGCAACTCAGTTCCCAGGCCCCAAGGACTGGAGCTTTCTTTGGACTCTTTGCAGGGGTGGAGAGGGAGAGAGGAGACAGGAAACTTCCACATCATTGAGCCATTGTCTTCAGGGCAAGGTTTTTTCTTTTTAATTTGTTAGGATATATTATTACACAAATAATCCATGTTTAATAGAGTGCAAAAACACGAAACCACCAAAAGAAGAGGAAAAAACAGCTCCACATCTTCAGCACCAGGAGATAGAGACCACTAAGGTTTCGGCGTGGAGCCTTCCGGAGTTTATATGCCTTCATATGTGTGCGTGGGGGGTGCGAGTTTTACTCCAGAAGCTCCAGGTGCATGAAATACCACAGCACCTTGTTTTTCTAGAATCAAAACGAAAGCTCATTCCAGGCTCTGTCTCACCTGGCGCTTCCTTGTCCGTGTCTCCGCAGCCACATCCAGTCGGGCCCTCGCAGCCATCCGGGACCCAGGCACTCCTCTGTTAAGGCCCGTCCGTGCCCATGCGGAACGGCCCCGCGGCCTGCACCTCTGCTCACCTGCCTGTCCCCTCCCCTCTGGCCACAGGGCCTCCCTTCAAACACCCGCTCACATGCTGTTCCCTCTGCCGGCAACACTCTTCCCTTTTCTTCGCCTGCCTCCAGTTCCTTCCTCGTCCGGATCTTCCTTTCTCAAGGAGGCCTCCTGACCGCTACCGTCACTGGGGCAGTTCGGTGCCCCCTCCCAGCCTCCCAGCCTGCCCATGCCCAGAGCTGGCATGTCTGTCACCTGTGTGATGTCACATCTGAGGGCAGGGACCACGTCTCGCTGCTCTTCCCCGGGGCCTGGCAGGGACCTGGCACATGGAGGGTCCAAGTCTTGGCTGAGCAAATGAACTAGCAGGTCGCATTCGGGAATGTATGAATTCCTACATGTCACATCCTTAGTGAAATGTCCCTTCCTCCCGCTCTTTTCTCTCCTCCACCTTCGGTCCATTGGCAAATCCCCTAGCCTTGAACTCTGCAACATGCACCAAGTTCACCCTCTCTGTATCTGCCACCCTAGCCTGGCCAGAGTCCCTGTCATTCCTCATGGGGACATCCTCCAACTTCTCTCCCCTCGGCCTCTCCTGGCCTCCCCCCATGAAAAAAGCAGCCAGGAGCCTTTTAGAATATGTAATTCAGATTCTGCTGTGACCTCCCCCCCACTTAAAGCTCCCCTGTGGATTTCCCTTTATGCTTCAGGTAACATCCGGCTGCCTTCTGGTGGCTTCCCCCAGCCCTGCAGGGGCCTGACCCACCTCCTCTGCCCCTTGCCCACCCCGCACTGCCCGCATCAGCCAGACTGGCCTCAGGCCTTCTTAAAACTTGGTAAACTACTTGGCGCTTGCCCTTCCCCGCCGGCCTGGCATGCTTCTCCCCAGACCTCCACAGGCCTCAGCACAAATGTCACCTCCAGGGAGAAGCTGATCTGACCACGCGTCACCCTGTCTTATTGTCTACACAGCGCTGATCATTTACTGATCTCTTGGATGTGTCCACGTATCCACCGTCTATCTGCTGCCCCTCCCCCTTCCGCGAAGGATCTTGCCCTGTCAGCTCATCGCTGGACCCCCAGCACCTCAACAGGCTGGTGCGTAGTAGGTGCTCAGTACATCGTGGCCAAGTAGCTGAAAGGCCCCGCACGTGCCCCTGCATCGTGTACATCTGTTTGGAGTTGCAGTGTAGACCCAGATGTGTTATTTTCCCTTGTTAATTACTGCAGAGTAATTATAGTAAGAAGTGTAAGTACAGAATGCATTAATGGGAGAAAACATAAAAGATTCCGTGCACTGGCTCACCGAACACTTGAACCAGAGATGAGCCTTCTCCCTGCAGCCCACTAGACTTCTCACTTTGGTAATTTGGCCTCCTGAGTCTGGAGCCTGAGCCCTAACCTGCCCTTGCTTCCCTCCCGTTCTCTGGAAAGTCACTCCCAAGCCTGTCTGTCGGGGTTAAAATCTATCTTACATGTGTCCCCAAAGAGCTGGGGAGATGGGTTACATTGCGCAGATGAGTTAACTTCTCTGAGCCTCAGTGTTTCCATCTGTAAAATGGGAATAGTGATGTTTCCTTCCCAGGATTGTTGTGGGTTCTAAAAGAGAGACATATGAGGGGCGCCTGAGTAGCTCCGTTAGTTAAACATCTGGCTTTGGCTCAGGTCATGATCTCATGGTTGGTGAGTTCAAACCACGTGTCAGGCTCTGTGCTGACAGCTAAGAGCCTGGAGCCTGCTTCGGATTCTGTGTCTCCCTCTCTCTCTCTGACCCTTCCCCCTTGTGCTCTGTCTCTCTCTCTCTCTCTCAAGAATAAATAAACATTAAAAAAATGTTTAATAAAAATAAAAGAGAGGCATATGCCAAGTGCCTCTTCTGGGTTTCAGCCACGTTGACTCCCTTCTGTCCCTCCTCAGGGTCAGAGAAAAGACATGCCCCCACCTTCCCACATCAGTCCTTCCCATGACTCTCTTCTTCAGGAAAGCGTGCAAAACTGGCCATTCATTGGTTTTCCCTCCCCTACTCTGAAAAAACAGGTTGACTTTGACAAGGTTGGAAAAAAAAAAAAGGGAAAAAAAGTATGGTTGCTGCAGACCCAGAGTTTTGAAAAGGGGTCAAGAGTGCTGTTATCTTCCTGAGGGAACCCCCAGATTCTTATGACAGCCTGTTTACATCGCTGCTTACCCCAGACACTCCCTCCCTCCCACCCTCATGCCCTGGCACAGAGAGAACCACAAATGCCCCCAGCAGCAGAAACTCCTGGGAGAATTAAACTTGTAGGACTCAAATGACAAGGGGAAGAGAGAGAGAGAGCCTAATGTCACATGTCAAGTCCTGGAGAAGCAGGGTCATTGCTGATCTTCCAGAACCTGCTCTTGGCCATTTACAGCGGAGGAGGTAGATCTTGGGCTGCAGTTTTGCGTCCTGATTACTCTGAGACGCCGTCTTGTGGGCATCAGCGGTAGCAGCAGGCTTTGCACCGCGTTCTGCCAGCAAGATTATTGCTCTTTAAAAGCGCTCTTTAATTCAGTGTCACAATTCTTATGAATATGCTACCCGCAACTAAACACTTGGCTGTTTTCCAGAGCATTGGGCAATGAAGATCCAATCTCATGACTGAGCCTACCTTTGAAATTAAACATGTATTTGGCTTTTTCAAAACTATTACATTAAAAACTTGAAAATACTGAAAAGCACCAAGAAAAAAGTGAAACTCAGGAGTCAGCTTTTCTAACTACGACACAGCCAACAGAAGAAAGGAATGAGGCTACAGTCCTGGTTCACCAGGGGTCTACTGAGAAAGCATTTCAGCAAAACATGTTGCTGCTTTGAGCTCAATTCCCAGCTCTTGAAGGCGGCCGGACATCTGGGTTTGGGAGGCGAATCCGTTCAAGCTGTGAGTCCCGGGACTGAAGTCTCTTTCTGAGCTCCTCTCCCCGCACCCCCTTTCCTCCTTCCCACGGAGACCCCTGTGCTGTAAGCTCAGTGGAGAAGTGAGTTGGGCTCATTCATTCATCTGATATTGTTTAAGGACCATCTATTTTGAACCAGATCCTCCCCGGCCCCCTGTGCTGGCTCCTAGAGATACAGAGAAGGCTAGAACATGGTCCCTGACACTTAGAGAATCCTGCAATTACAAAGGGACTCTTTGAGGGGGGAGGAACAAGGTACTGTAGGAACCTGGAGGCGAATCCTGGCTCCACCAGCTCTGGCTGTGTGACAGCATCCTCTCTCTGAAACTCAGTTTCCACATCTGTGAAATGGGGATGATAAAGGCACCTACCTCATTACATTTTGGCGCAGAATGAATAGAGACAAAGTACACGCGTAAAACACACGACACACAGAGGAGTCACTTACTAAATGCTACTTCTCTTCTATCCCGTTCTCGTTTTTTACACTGGGGTGAGGCAACTTGAGGGAAAGCCTGGATGTCTGCGGGACTTTGGGGAAAATCACATTTTATCTGTAGTCGGTGTTGGAGAGGATCCCAGAACTCATTCAGCTCAGCCCTTTTATTTCCAAGAAGAGGACCCTAGGGCCCAGAGAAGGGAGGGCATGGACCCCAGACTCTGCAGGGAGACCCGGGGCTCTACTGCTTGCCGGCTTGGGCGAATCAGTTCAACTCTCTCTCCATGCCTCAGCACCTTCATCTGAAAAATGGGCATAACAACAATCTTCATCCCCGGGCTGTGGGAGAACTATATGAATGGACTCCCAGTCCAGTGCTCAGTCTACTACTCCTAGGATTTACATAGCTCAGAATACTAGGAAAGCAATTTTTCATTCTGACTCTGCACATCTTGCATCCAGAATTCATGGGTCAGGATTTGGCTCAAAATCGTTCCCAAAGGTAAGGGCCTCTGGGTGAAAGCCTTGAATGAGAGGAAACAAACTCTTATTTCAGACAGCCTAGGGGTCAGTTATGATCACAGAGTTAATTAAGATCAGAGCAGTAACACCTCCCCACCCCCACCTGAAGATGACCTCACTTGACATCCTGTGGCCGGGTCATAATTTAAGAAAATAGGCTGCATCGTGGTCATTGAGAGTCCATTCACTGCCTCTCTTGGCACGGCCAAGATAAATCAGACTGGTTCAAGGTCAAAAACAAAATGCCAACCATTGCATCAAAACATCAGATTAAGGAAAAATAAATGCAAGCAAACGTTAGAATAAGTTAGCATCTGGGTGCGCTGCTACTAACGGCGGTCGCCCTCCGTGTGTCCTCCTTTCTTGCAAAAATAGCTGTGTGCCCAGAAGCCTTTCCGGAGTCACCCGAAGAGAAAAGAAATCCCCCGAGGTTGGTTGCAAATTCCAGTCTATCCATTTCTCCCTCCATATCACGATGGAAAATCACCAAGGCTGCATGGAGATCCGTAATGATTTTCTGTACGCGCGTGTAAACAAAAGAACATACAATTTTCCCTTTCTTCCCAGTAGAGTGTTTTATTTCTTCTTTTTCTAGTCCAGGGAAAACGTTACGATCATTTAGGGGGGTGGTTGCGATGTCTTGAAATCAAACACAATATTAAAGAAATATTTGGAGAAGAGAGAAGCCAGTTGAAGGGGCTGTTGTTTGTCTCGAAGCCCAGTTGTTTCATTTCATTATAAAGTTTTAGTGTTTTTGGGAAGCCAGTACAGGCGGGGAGAGAGGTGGAAAGTTCCAGAAAGGGAAGGACGCTGGGCTCTCATTAAGGGCAGGTGCACCCACTTGAGGTTGATAAGGCAGTTTATATTCGTAAATAGTTAGTTGATAGACTCTTTTCAAGAAGAAGCATCGTCCCCAAGCCCAGCACTCTGTGTGGCTGTGGCGGGCCACGTGAGGCCGTGGAAAGACTCGGCTTCTGGCTCAAACCGAGGTCTCTCTCCAGCCGTGCCATTACTGGCAAGTGACCCTGTGTGAGTGGTTTCACCTGCATGAGCCTCAGTCTTCTTGTCAGAAACATGACGTTTATTACCGCAGTGATGCTGAGAAGCCCCTGGAACAGGGCCCCAGACATCAGTCGATACTAACCCTCCTCACTTTACTGTTGTCAACGTTCTCCGGCAAATCGGGTCTTACTTGCTCCTCCGAAGTCACCTGAGGCCCTCAGAGTTGGAATCCTCGCTTCTGCGTTCAGCCTTCTGCAGAGTTCTTTCTTAGGTAAGAGCGCAGGTGTTGTGAAAGGACCCGGAGACCTGGGCTCCAGTCCCAACTCCACCGAGTGACAGCCTCGCTCGATGACGTCTTGTATATGATTGTATGTCTGCGTGCCTCAGTTTCCCCCCTGTGCTCACCCCCTGGCCTCGTGACCACATGAGCTGCCTCCCTAGGCATTGAAAGATCTTCCCAGATTCTGGACACTAAACATGGTCCCCACACTTCAGGGAGCAGATTGGGGGGCGTGAGAGCTACCGAGGACGTCCACAGAGGACAGTCTGATCAAGCAAGCAGGCAGCTTCCCCAGACCCCAGACTGCGGGCCATACTTTTGTAAGGTGGCCTTCCCCCGAATAGTCTCATTTGTCTTCCCATGTCCCAGTTTGCCTCTTTTCCCAAGGGACAGGCCCAGCTGCTCACATCAGCAGGGCTGAACACGGAGAGGTCACTGAACGTGACTGATGTGGCCGGAGGTGTGACGTCTGTGCACGACTCCAGCCCAGGAGGCCCCACGGAGGGCATGGGAGCGCTGAGCTCGGTTGATCTCAAGCATCTGAGTTCATTACAGCCTCCCAAATCTTGGTGCTCTGAAGCCAGGTTTGCAAGAAAGAAAGAGAGAGAGAGAAGGAAGGGAGGAAGAAAGAAAAAAAGAAAGAAAGAAGAGGAAAGAAAGAAGGGGAAAGAAAAAGAAGAAAGGGGAAAGAAAGAGGAAAGAAAAGAAAAAAGAAAAGAAAAGAAAAAGAAGGATGAGGGAGGAAGGAAATACAAGATCAAGGGGAAAGGCTATGGAAGTGCAGGGAGTCAGGTGACCATGGCTCCTGTGCCGGCCCTGCCTGGGTGACCTTGAATATGACCTCAACATCTGTACTGATGAGGTTGACCAGAGTTAGTGTTTCTCAAGGGCTGCTTCAAAGAACACCAGTTCTTATTTCAGAGGTCCAATAACTGGGAAGCACGGCATGCCTTACCCTCTGTGGATAATGCCTGTTAGTATATTAAAGGCTCTGAGAAATCCTGCAGAAAAGAAAACTCTTCAACCTTCTTACCCAACCATATCCCCAAGCAGGGTTATTGTCTCTTTGGGTTCTGGTTTTGGATGTGCTCTCAGGCCCCTGAACGCTGGCACATAATCTGTGCAGTGAGTGTTTGTGGCTCAAAGAACAAGAGAACTTTCTTTGACCCAGCATTTCCCAAACGGATTTGCTCACAGAACCTTATTTTATTTCTCAGCATGTCCCCTATAGCCCTGGACCACACCGACTGGAGACTGAGATCCGCCACGCCAGGCTCGGACCAGAACTTCCGAGCTGCCCCCCACACTTTACGAGCGGATGCGTGGTTGATACTTTCACACTCCATTTGGGTGTGATTTGTCACATAGCAATAGAGAACTGATAGATGCCATCAGACCTCGACTGGTGCTCCCTCCCCACTTCCTTCTCTTCCACTTTTGGGTTGATTTCCCCCTGTGGGTGTGAGCTAGGGGGTTGCAGCCTCCTGGCAACCACAGGGCAAGGCACAGGGGCTGAGGGGACCCAGCGAGGGCGGGGCGGGGCATTCTCCCCTGCCCTGGACTTCGAGCCTCCGAATGTTCTATGAAACGAAGGGAACCTTTTCCTTATTCCACCTGGAGACGGTCTTCGTTATTTGTTAGCCACAGGCATTCCCGAGACAGCGAATCTATAAATTACCTTGCTCCCTTAATTTAGATGCAGTTGGATTTCTGATCTTAACCCAAACACCCCTCTTCTGAGTTCTTCGTTGTTTGTCAATTCTTTGTTTGTTTTTGTAGCTTTATAAACATAGTTTCTATCCAACGGAAGGTGAGAAAACGTGATTTTTCAAGGCCACTCTGGTTTCCCTTCAGGCCACAGACAAAGGGATCCCACTGGTTTGGGGCCACGGAGAGAAAAACGAGGAGACAGAACTGCCCTGCTCACTCTGGAACAGTCTCAGGGAGGAAAGGTGACGCGGGTCCTCACAGAGACAAGCCTGGGTGCCCTACCTCCGCGTCTAAGGTGGGGCCTCTGTTCGGGAGACTGTGTCTTGCCCCGCCTGGTGGAGATTCCAAACCCTCCCCACAGAGGGCCGGGCTCGCGAGTCAGGCCTGGTGACTGAGAGTTTTATTTTAATCATCTGCTCTTTAGTTCCTCTCCGGGACATGTTCTCTGGACGCCCCAGTGTAGGAGCTGAGAAAGCATCTGTCAGGTGAAGGAAGGGACAGAAGAGTTGAGGACCGTGACCTTGTCTTCTCCCACTTTCCCCATCCCTCCCCTCCCTCCCCCTCAGTTCAGCCCCCTCCTTCCCCCTCCCCCCACCCCTCTCTTCTTCCCTCTACTCTCTCTCCCACTGTTTTGCGACACCCACTTTCTCTACCCTTCTCATCTTCCCCCTCCCTCTCAGAAACAGTGAGGAGCAAGGCTAGAAGATGACCCCAGTCTTCCCAGAGCTAAATATGACTCACTTGTCAAATGAAGATTCCTCAGACCCCACCCTGTGCCCAGACGCAAGGGAAGCCTCGGTCGGGGTGCAGACTGGACAGGACGCAGCCCCTGCCTCAGAGAAGCCCCCAGTCCGGCAGGAACACAGATGTGGACAGATGGCAGCGGCCCAGGGGTGAGGTCCTCCGTAGAGCACACAGGACTGGCAGTCCGAGAGCTCAGCACCGGACCCAGTCCAGGGGGAGGGGGGCCAGGGTGGTCTCCCAGAATATATCATGAGTACTTGGCTCTTGTGGGTTAAGTAGGACTTCATGAGAAAGAGGCCCTTCCGAGAGAAAGAGACACCGTTGCAAAGATGCATGTCCGGGGAGCAGCCCGGCGACTATGAGGGCTACTCGTGGTCCAGGGGGGCTGGAGAGCCCGTGCAGGGAGAGGGGCCACTGCAGAGGGGGCTAGGGGCTGCGGACGGACAGGTTGACATTCCTGCTAGCAGCTTTGATTTTTTATTTATTTTTAAGTTTATTTATTTAGTTTGAAAGGTGGGGGAAGGAGCAGAAAGCAAGAGAGAATCCCAATCAGGCTCCGCATTGTCCGCACATAGCCTGACATGGGGCTGGAATTCACAAAGCTGTGAGATCGTGACCTGAGCCAAAACCAAGAGTCTGATGCTTAACTGCTGGAGCCATCCAGGCGCCCCACTGCTAACAGCCTTTAAGGAGAGATCTTCTTATATCTGCAATCCAAGGGAAGGACGCTGATTGGCCCACTTTGGTCCATCTGCCCCTTCCTGGGTCAGGGGAGGTGGCCATGGTTTGCAAACTTGAATACCTTCTAGAACCACCTGGAGTATTCTTAAAAAAAAAAAATCTCGATGCTCAAGCCATACCCCAGACCTAGTAAACGCTAACCTCTAGGGCTGCCCTACCTGAAACACATCAAGAGAGGAAAGGACAGCTCACCCAGAGACAAGGACCACAGGGGCTAGGAAATGAAGTGTGGGTCTACCAGATGTCCCACCACGGAGCCCAACTGGCAGCTCATGGGCAGAGAAGGAGCTGGTCTATGTCTCCCATTTTGCGGGGAGGGTGCCTGGCCTTCTCTCCGGGCCCTGGGGGATGGTGGGGTGCAGCGCGGAGCCCTGAAGGAATAGGTAGTAACTGCAGGCCCAAACCTGGCTCTACCCCAATGCAGTGCCACGCTGCCCCTCTCCTGGCCTCAATTTCCCTGCCACCATGTAGGCTCTCCCGGCACCAACAACCTAAGATGCTTGCTCTGTCTAGCTGGACCCAGCCCCGCCCCTGTCGGCTCTGCTCCCAGGGCCTGGAAGACGGACACACGCACGTCTCCCTCATACCAGCCAGAGGGTGACCCAGCTGAAATCACAGACAAATGCATGGGGACGATTTGTAAGGAAGAAGAGGAAAATAACCTAGCAAATGCTTTGGGGGGAAAAATTCAAAATTCAGTGTCATTGGGAAGTAATATTTATGCCAGTCATGAATGGAACAGCTAAGGTAGGTAAGTCAGGGCACACAGGTTTCCTTTAATAGTGGGGGGAGTGGGGGGGCGCCTGGGTGGCTCCATCGGTTAAGTATCTGACTTCGGCTCAGGTCATGATCTCAGGGTTTGCGGGTTCGAGCTCTGCCTAGGGCTCTGTGCTGACAGTGCACGGAGCCTGTTTGGGGTTCTCTCTCTCTCTCTCTCTCTCTCTCTCTCTCTCTCTTCCCCTACCCACTTGCATGCACTCTCTCAAAAACAGATAAACTTTTAAAAACAATAGTGAGGGAAAGGATAAAACCAGTAACCTGGCAGAGCTCAGGTGGCGCCCGAGGGTCTGGCGTTCATCTTAGGCTGAGAAATTGTGATGTTTGCAGACAGGCCGGTCCTCACTGTACGCACTGGCATTTTGGGGATTTCTGGGAGGGAGGGGGACTCTTGGCTGGCCTTTTATAACCTGGCTAGGCTGTGACAACAGGTCCTTTTGCTGATGGGGAACAACTGAGCAGTTGGGGACCCTCAGCTAACGGCCCAGCTGACCCTATTTGTTATTTAAATGACCCATCAGGCCTCTGTTTAGTCCACCTGAATGAAGGGGCATCTGGAGCACCGTGTAATTAGCCAGAGAGAAACTGGGCACAGAAGCCTGTGTTGTTGGAGCAACCTTCCTGTTTCTATCTAACAGGACCTAACAAGGTCATTGTCACATGGAAATCAAGAAACACAAATAGCTGCTTTAAGGAAAATTGCAGGGAAGACCATTGCCATGGAGATGAGTTAGTGTATATTAAAGGAGGAGCCTGGAGCCTCCATGGAAGATCTCCCCTCCCCGTCCACGGCCTGTAAACGCTCATCACACCTTCCAGCCTGGCACCTCGGGCTTTATTTTTTATCTTATAAAGTCTTGGCCTTCGGATCAAGATCAAGAGTTAGGAGCACTTGACTGGCTCTGCCAGAATAGCAGGCAACTCCTAATCTCAGGGTCATGAACTCAAGCCCCACACTGGATGCAGAAATTACTTTTTAAAAAATCCAGAATTAGGTGACCGACCCTGGTACCCAAGATCCGATCTCTCTCTCAGAGACACTCGCTCTCGCTCTCTGTGGACGCTGAGCCGTGGCTTTGCAGATTAGCTGTGGAAAACCATAGACCTAATGCCATCGCCCACACGGACCTAATGCATCAGAAGGTGACTTTTTCATTCCTTTGAGAGACATTATTCCTTCCACAAAATACTCGCATCTCTCCAGAATGACACAGGATATGACGTCCTCTCCAACGGTGCAAGCACATTGGTTCCCTCGGTATTTGTCCATCAATTGAGTGACGCACGTGTTGAACACCTGCTTATGAGTGTCGTCAGTGAGGCAGGGCCGGCGCTGGGCGTGGCGATTCAGCAAGAAATGGGACAGGCTTGGTCCTTCCGGTGGGGGTGCTGACGTTCAGTGAGGAAGACGCAGAACAAACAAAGAATCCCCACCGGGTTGGAGGCTGAGCAAGGCGGGACATGGATAGGACGGGGTCAGGATGCCTGGACCCCCGAAGGGAAAGTGGCCTGATGAGAGGGGAGGGATGGAAAAGCATTCTGGCGAAGCCAGCAGCATTTGTAAAGGCTTGGAGTTTGGGGAGCTCACTGAAACATGGGGGAGGACGTAGGAGAAAGAAACGGGGTTCAGTTCTTGCAGGGCCTTGCAGGCCTGAGCTCTTGGCCTTCATCCTGAGGACAACGGGGAATGATGAATGCCTTTTCGAGGAAGAGACACCGGCAGTATTGCCTTTTGCAGACATCCCTTGGGTTGCAGGATAAGCGGATGGTAGGGAGTAGATGCGTCTTTCTGGATACTCGGCTGCTATTGTAGTCTATTCAGCTACTTTTGAGTAGAATAAAGGAGCAGGACCACAAAACATCAGTTGGAAGAACTGGAGAAGCATTATTCAAATTAAGGAATTCTCTGGTGACGTCTGGCTTGGCTCGAAAAGGAAATGGGTTAGGTCAGGGGGACCCCTGGTCTAACAACCCCAAAGTTCCAATCGCAGAAACACAACACAAGTTTAATTTTGCTCATCCTACTGTCCAATGGGGGTGTTTCTGGTTATAAAACTTCCTGGGTATCCTCCTCCAAGAAGTGACTCAGGGACCCAATCTCATTCTAAACTGTGGCTCTCTGGGATCCCTGGCAACCACCCAGCAGACAGTGTGAGAACATAGACTGGGGAGCCTGGGTGGCTCAGTCGGTTAAGCATCTGACTTTGACTCAGGTCATGATCTCGTGGTTCTGAGTTCGAGCCCCGCATCGGGCTCTGTGCTGACAGCTCAGAGCCTGGAGCCTGCTTCAGATTCTGTCTCCCTCTCTCTCTGCCCCTCCCCTGCTCATGCTCTGTCTCTCAAAAATAAACATCAAACAAAAATTTTTAAGGTAGGGGGCGGGGAGCCAATGGTGCTGAAGATAAACTTGGACTCCCTCATCATTAAAAAAAAAAAAAACAAAAACATAGAAAATCACGCGGGGAGGTGTTCATGATCAGGCCTGGGAGTGGAATGTGTCACTTCCGTCCACATTCTATTGGCCAGAACCCAAGAGCTTGGCGGCACCTAACTTTAAGGAAATACAAGCAAACTGTGAGCTGGGGGGAGGGGAAATCCTTGCAGGAAATCCAGCCTACATCTGCCACTGAGGAACCACTCCTGGGAAACTGAGGCCAAGGGAGGAAACCTCATTTGCATACTATTACCCATCAGGTGATCCAAAGAAGATGAGAATCCCCAGATCTTGCTACTAAGGTCACACCACTTTGCCCTTCGCTGCAGCTGACGTGCTCCTCAGCGTGGGGCCAAGGGCACTCGGAGAAAAGAAGGTCCCAGCTTCGCTGAAGGAGTCCAGCGTGGGCTCAGGATCCAAGGACGGGCAGGATTTTAGGTTTGCTTCAGTTCTGTGCCTTTTCACATTCATCAGCTTCAGGTGCAGGACGCAGGCTCAGGCAGCCCCCTCCTCGGCTCCCGGCACGTTCTCACCGCTGAGGACTCTTTCCACGCACTTGTTTGTGTTTAAGGCATCTTTTTCCTCCTTTATCCCTGCTTCCCCATCCCCTGCCCCCATAGGCATCCTCACTAACGTAGCTGATATATGTTCTTACATATGCATGAGTCCTTATAAAACATGTCGTGCTGTTCTGTGTTTGTATATGCTTTTAATTAACATGACTAATTCTGCGCTTTAGCGCTCAGTTTGGTTCTTTTTTTTCCCCCTCCCTTCCCCCACCGCTCAGCACCAAGGTGTGCTCAGTGGTGTGTAACAGTGGTTCTAACAGTGCACAATATTCCGTGGTGGGAATACGCCACATTTTTCTCATCCATTTCCCCAGGGATGGACACCTGGGTGGCCTCCAAGTCCCTGGGCCTCCAAGCTTCGTGGGGGGTTTCCTTTTGTCCTGAGTTGTCCATGAGATAGATGGCCAGGAGTGGTCTTGTTGGGTCACAGGTAAATACTGAATTTCCCTGACTGTGGGCAAATGGCTTTCCAAAGGCCAGGACCCTATAACCAAAATGGCGCCTCTGTGGGAACTAGCAAAAGGCACCCTCTCTCGGTGGGTGCTCCCTCATCAACCTCCGGGTAGGAGATAGGTGGTGGCGATTTGTTTGAAACGGGCAAAAGCTCCCCTTCCTCCCGGCACAACCAGCCCAAGACCAGGGACTTGACATGGGGGAGAACCTGGCTTTCAGTATGCCCTTGGCCCCTCCACTCACCGCCCAGGCGCCCCGTCCTTGGCATTCTGGGAGCAGCTCCCAACGGCAGGGCCAGCAAGCCCCCCCTTCTCCTCCGTGCATCCTCGATGCTGCCTGCCTTTCTAAGCGCCGCCATTCTGAGCTGGAGGAGGAGGCTTTCATGTGACGCTTTCACTTGCGTATCTCGGACTTCATTGCATGCGCACATCTCTTCCTGAGCTGTTGGCTATTGGGCCGTGTCCCTCTGGGAGCTCCCTGGTCCCGTCCTCGGGCATCCAACTGTCTCCGTTGTCTCTGTTCTCCTGTGCTGGACAAAAATCCCTCATCTTGATGGCATTGAATCTATCCATGGTTTGTGCCCTTGTCTGGACTTGTGTAAGAAGGCTTTTCCCACACCACTCCCCCAACCCAAAACCCAGGATCCCCGATTTTCTTCTTTCTGTAGGGTTTTAACTTTATGTCTTCAGCCAGTTTGCAGTTGGTGGGGGGCATGACGGATTAGCTTTCCTGTCCTCCCTAGAGCAGGCCAGCTTTCCAAGCACGAGGCATCGGTCCTCAGCACGCCGTGGGCCCCTCCTTACCCTCAGCTGCTATCCCGTCCGTGTCACTGTCCGGCAACTTCTCTATACCTTTACCACCCTGGTTTGATCACCATGGCTCTGAAGTTTGCCTCCACCGCTTTAGGAAATAGAAACGGGGAAGGGGCAGCCCTGGGGTGTGTCGCACACAAGCTATACACACACACCCTGGAACATTCTGCCCACCTCCCACCCCCACTCTTCATTTCATTCGCTCCCTCTTACCCTTCACCTCTGGAGCAAAATGTCACCTCCTCAGAGGCGTGGCCCTGTCCCCTGAGGCAAGAGGCACTACCTACCGTTCCCTGTCACGGGCCTTACTCACTTCCATATGGAACACGCCAACTTGTCATTTGAAGGGAGTGTGCTTATTTAGAGTCTGTTTCCCTCACCAGCCAGCAAACTCCTCAAGGATAGAAGCTTGGTCCTTCTTTTTTTTTTTTTTTAATGTTTATTTATTTTTGAGACAGAGAGAGGGAGACAGACAGACAGAGCATGAGCGGGTGAGGGGCAGAGAGAGAGGGAGACATAGAATCCAAAACAGGCTCCAAGTTCTGAGCTGTCTGGACAGAGCCCGACCGGGGTCTCAAGCCCATGAACCATGAGATCATGACCTGAGCTGAACTTGCACCTTTAACCAAATGAGCTACCAGCACCCCAAAACTTGGTCCTTTTTAAGTGGTGCCCAGTACACATGACCCACAGCCAGAACTTTCCTTTACCGAGTACTTAGGCTCTATGCTAAGCACTTCACCTGTTTGGCTTATTCAACTCCCTCCCCATCAATGCCAACAGTACTTATCATTTCTATTTTATAGAAACTGGGGCACAGAGAGGATAAGCAACTTGCCTCAGACCACACAGCTGCAACATCGACAGACGAGTTTGGTTTTGAACTCAAACAACCCGACTCTAGAGTTCACCGTGCTCACATCTACTGGTCAGGCCACTTTTCCATTCACCACAGAGAATGGTGAATGAATGGAAGAATGAATAAATGCAGGGGACAGAGGGAAGGGTGGGCCAAATGATTCCAACAGCATGAGCAAACACACTTGAGCACAGCTTCTTTTCCTAGTTATTATGCTCCTAATGAGAGTTATTTTTCCTCTAAGATGATGATTTTCATAAATTATGGAAAATTCTTTGGCCATTGCTTTTTATGTTATGGCCCGGGGTGGAGCACAAGGGGTGATGAATGATTTTTTAAATTCCTTCACATTGAATTCTCTAAGACAAGACCGCATGCAGAATCTATAATTAATTATTATTCACACTTAATATAGTTAGATAATGTGAACACATACTTTCCATTAATTTATGTGGCTGATTCCTCATCATATTCCCATAGGTATAGTTCGCTGATTTCTCAAGTTATTAAAAATTAAAATTTATATTAGGGAATTAGAGAAGCCTGGTGTCCCTATACCTATTTTTAGTCTAAAGTCACAAGCTGAGTGGAGGGTTTTAGCAACTGCTTCCTTTGGACAAATCTATGGTACAAAGGGTAGATGCATTTATTCTTTGACTTGTTAATTCCTTAAATGTTGATTCTGGACTGTTTTGGCAGTCCTGAGCCGCATGCCTGGGGGGCTTTGTCCCCAGTAATCCTGACGAGAAACCAGCTAGAAAGTGCTATCACGAGAGGGTGCCCGGGCTTGCCTGGGGCTGGGGGCAGGAGTAGGTAAGGTCTAAGGGAGAGAAGGAGTGAGGCATATGGAAAAGAGAGAGAAAGCAATGCCTGGGTGCAGAAACGGCATGTGCTACGTGTGGGAAGCAAGAAAAGCAGGGCAAACAACTGCCTGATTGGGGGGCGGGAAGCACAGGAGGGGTGGTGGGAGTGAGTGCTGGAGCGGGGTCTGGGCTGGGTGGGTCGTCACAAGCAGGGTAAGGACAAAAAAGAGGTTGGTACTTTCCAGAAGCCTTCATACAGGGTTCTGAAGACTCGGGTCATCACAGCACCTTAAGCTCACTCACCCATTTTTAAAAATTCATTTTATTATTATTAATTTTTAAGTAAGCTCTATGCCCAATGTGGAGCTCCAACTCAGAACCCCATGATCAAGAGTTACACGCTCCCCTGACTGAGTCCACCAGGCGCCCCTCATTCACCAATTTTGAAGGTGAGGAAAATGAAGCCTATCTATTTATAACGTTTATTTATTTTTTAGTCATCTCTACACCCAGTGTGGGACTCAAACTCACAACCCTGAGATCAAGAATCACATGCTCTCTCTTTTTTTAATGTTTATTTATTTGAGAGAGAGAGAGAGAGAGAGACAGAGCATGAGCTGGGGAGGGACAGAGAGAGAGGGAGACACAGAATCTGAAGCAGGCTCCCAGCTCTGAGCTGTCAGCACAGAGCCCAACACGGAGCTCAAATTCTCAGACGGTGAGATCCTGACCAGAGCCAAAGTCGGATGCTTAACTGACTGAGCCACCCAGGCGCCCCTCCACCTGAATAGTTCTTAGAATTTTTTGCTTTGAAAAAGTTGCCATGACATTACCCAGAATGCCCTGGGTCCTTTTTTTTTTAAGTTTACTTAATGAAAAAGGGGAAGGGAGGGAGGGAAAGAGAGGCAGAGAGAGAGGGAGATAAAAAGTCCCAAGCAAGCTCCACACTGTCAGTGCAGAGCCAGATGCAGGGCTCAAACCTATGAACCAGGAGATCATGTCCTGAGCCGAAGTTGGATACTCAACGGACTGAGCCACCTGGGTGCCCCTGACTGAGCCAGCCAGCTGCCCCTGCAGCCCACCTGTTTAAAAACAAAAATAAGAACTTTTCAGATCAACTAAATCCATTCGAGCCCAGACGTCTGGTGCTAATACTGTCCATTGGCAGGGGTCATTTACATCCCAGTTCCTGAGGGCACTTAAAGGGGACTTGCAAGCAGGCGTGAGGGTGTGGAAAGCAGCCCAGTCCCTTTCCCACCGCAGGCCAGCAGGGAGCTCTGCAGGGAGAACTTCTCAGATCAGAGAAACCCAGGTGCTGTACTGGTCACAGCACAACCGAGCCACCCCTGATTTGCATATTCTGCATAACTTTGCATAAAACATTGACAAGTCTCCCAGCCTGTAAAATAATAGTAATTGGAGCAGCATCTTGCCCTCGTATCCAGACTTCACATCTAGGGGAAGAAGAGGGGGCATCTTTGTCCTCCTAAAAGCTTATTCAGGCATAGCTGTGGGTGCTGGTTTAAGATACTGGAATGAGAAGCTGGGTTCAAATCCTAACTCCTCTCCTTATCTGGGTAACCTTGGGCACATCATCTCACCCTCCAAAATTCAGTAACCAGCAGCTTCCAACCTTAACTATACAATGGAGTGGGCGGAGTCATATGCATAATTGTGTCCAACGTTCCTGCCATGATGTCCAACACATACTCAACACTTAGCAGATATTCAAGCAGGTAGGTCTTATCTAGATGCCACAAAAGTGTTTACTAATATTCGCTGCCAAAAAATATTGATCTGGCAGGAGCGGGGTGGGGGGGCTGGGTGGCTCAGTCAGTTAAGTATCTGACTCTTGGTTTCAGCTCAGGTCATGATCTCACGGTTCATAAGATCGAGCCCCAAGTTGGGCTCCGGTGGGGCCTCCTTGGGATTCTCTCTCTCTCCCTCTCTCTGTCCCTCCCCCACTCACTTGTACATGCACGCTTTCTCTCTCTCTCAAAATAAATAAACTAAAAATAAATATGTTGATCTCACTTCTGAACTGATTCCCTTATGCCTCTCAGAACACAAAAAACAATCCAAGAACAGAAGGGAAATCCCAGGTTCCCCGGAAAATGATCTTCCACTTGACAAGGTCATGGTATCAGAATCTTTGGACTCAAAATCAAATCTAAGCCGCTGAGAAAACTGCAGTCCAGAACAGGGAAGTGAAAATCAGGGGCTGGCACCCAGGTTTCCTGACTTCCTGCTGGAATCCCCACAGCTACCCCCCTGTGCACCAGCATTTAGGACATTTTCCCCTCGTCTGACTGTCCTCAGGATTCCAGGCCCGTAGGGATGAATCTGGCTGGAGTTTCCAAAGATCAATGCTGCTTCCGATACTCTCTCCCTGCGGCAAGCTCACGACATATTTTTTCACAAGTAATAATTAGCGACAGAAATATCTGACCTACTTACAACTCCACAAATACACACATTTGGCGGCTTCCACATCAGCTCTGAGGCCGTCAGAAGAAGCCTGTTTGGGAATAGCTTTTTTTAACACGGTTAAATGACAATTCCGCAGCGGGCAGTTGGGGATGCTAATTCCTGCCCGTCTCCACCTGTGAGGCCGGCACTGCCCCTTGCACTCCGCCTCCTCTCCGTCGAGGTAGCATTCAGACCTTAGAGCTGGTGATTATTTTTACATTCTGTCCCCACGAGCAAAGGAGGATTGAGTTTCTGTCTTTGGAAAGACGGATTATGCATCTCTCTTTCCAGAATTCTAAAGCAATTTAGGCAACGTGTTTTTTTTTTTAATGCTAAACAAAAAAAGGGCGATTTAGTAAATGTCCAGTTATACAATGTTTGTTCCACCCTTGCATTTTTAAAAAAATTTTAATGTTTTATTTATTTTTTGAGAGAGAGAGAGACAGCGTGAGCAGGGGAGGGTCAGATAGAGAGAGACACAGAATCTGAAGCAGGCTCCAGGCTCTGAGCTAGTTGTCAGTACAGAGCCCAATGCAGGGCTTGAACCCATGAATCATGAGATCGTGACCTGAGCCGAAGCCAGACGCTTAACCGACGGAGCCACCCAGGCGCCGCCACCCTTGCATTTTCTAAACGCAGACTTTGAGGGTTCAGGTTGAACCTTCTACCTGTTACCATTGTTTGCGTTTAGCTCGACCAGGGGAAGTCACCTCTTTTTCCTTTGCCCTCCAATGCTTTCCTGGATTCTGAAATGTTCTTCATATATTTGAACTGCACAGGAGGTGTGGCCCTGGGGCAGAGGGCCCTCTGGCCACGCTTCCCAGAAGTCCAGCGCCTCCAGCTGTCGGGATTGGGTCTCAAAGGGACATTTGTATAGTGGTGCCTTCCAGTGGAAGCTTCGCTCACGTGTTTAATGGGAGGTGGTCCCTTGGTTTGGTCTTGCCAGCATTGACTGAGTACCTTCTACTGGGCCCTGGAGACCATGAATAAGACCAGCTCCTTGAGTCCGGTGTAAGAAGGGATGCAAGAGTGTCTGAAATTAAATCAGGTCCAGAAGGAGTGTAGGGAATGAATGGATGAAAGAACGCAACATGGGGGCAGGGTGGGGGCCTCATCCAGTCAGGGACATCAGAGATGGCTTCCTGGAGCAGAGGCACCTGACCTCTGTCTTAGTCTCCTCCAGGTAGCGATGGGGTGGGAAGGGCAAGGCCATTGAGCCCCAGGGAGCAGTCTATGTGAAGGCACAGAGGTCTGTGGAGAGCAAGGCACATTCAGGAAGCCAGATCAAGTCCAAGGGCAAGGTGGGGAACTACGCTTGGAGAGGAGGGCGTGACAGGATCTGAGAGAACGTTTCGAAGCCTATTGAGGGATTGAGACCCTAACATGAGGGTTAAGTGGGGGAGCGGATCAATTGTATTAATAAGGGAGTCACACGATTCAGCTTGGGTTTTTAAAAGAACACTTCATAGGTTCCCAGTGCTAAGAGCCATTGGCTGAGAAAACGTAGGAAGCCGCTTCCCATCTTTCCCTCACTCTGCTCCCTGACCCAGGAACTAGAAGTTGAAGAGGAAGATGTTAGCAAGGAGGCTCTTCTGTGACCTGGCGTCCTGTGCGGGAGAGAGTGGCCAGCAGTGCCCTGGGGGGCGGTTCTGCTATCCAACATCACTCAGAGTCACAGTGACAGAGAAGCACACGATGGAGGTGACAGGCAAGCCACAAAGAAACTACGCGAAAATCTGCTGGAAACGGGAAATTGGACCGGTATCGGCTTGCCCTCCTGCAGGAGGACCGTGGGTGCAGATCCCCAGCCCAGCAAAGAGAGAGCAGGTCTGTCATCCAGCCTCCTCCAGGAGGAGCAAGGAGGGAAAACCAACATGGAAATTAGGAAAGAAAGCGACTATACTACATGAGAAATGGGTCCATGTCCAGGAGGTGAGCAAACCTTCAGAACTGACCTGCCAAAGGTCAGGTCAGGCATCTTCATGCAGCCCAAGAAGGCAGGGAGCCCTCAAAAGTAGCCAGATGGGATGCAAAAGGAGATGCATGAAACATGGGGGTGGGGGCAGCGAGGCAAGGAGGCCAGAAGCAAGGACGGCAGCACCCAGCCCACACTGCTGGCCGTGAGCAGCAGCACTGATGCCACAGATAATCGAATTGGAGGTTTGGAGGAAGAACGCAGGAGAAAAAGACAAACAAATAAAAGTCACGATCAATAGCATGATTGTTTCAGAAAAAGGGGAAAGATGAGACAGCAATGAATGATAAATTGATGTCCGTGAATGAGATCCCACCAATGAAACACACTCTGTAGTTGGGGCAACAGAAAGACGCTCTTCTGAGAGGCAAAAACAACTGTGTGTGCAGATCAAAAGTACAGCTAAGCTTCCGACTTCAGCTCAGGTCATGAGAATTTATAAACAAATAAAATAAACAAACAAATAAATAAATAAATAAATAAACAAAAAGGAAAAGGCAGCTACATATGGGGGGAGCAGGGGTGGGTAGATAGGGGACAAACAGAATTGCAAATGCCAACAAGATAGGATGCTTGTACGGACGATGCTGTGCTATAGACTTAACTCTGCTTTTAAGATCCGTTCCAAGGCGCTGGCAGAACATCCCCTCGGTAGCTGCTATTTGCCAAATGGCATCCATTACGGACGCCCTCTATGTTTACCGGTTCATTCCCCCGGGGACAGACACCTGCCTCTCCTCTCCATTCATCCCAAGGGTGCTGCTCTGGACACGAGTTTCCCCAGGCTTAAGACCAGGAGTGGGTTTGTTCTCCAGAACGGCCATACTGTCTGTGTTTGTGTCCACACCAGAACGCTGGCCGTGCAGCGCCCAACGGCTGTTTCCCGCATTCGCTCCAACATGTGATACCATCCAACATGCTATTTTGCGAATCTGCTAGATGGTGGTGTTTTAATGTGCACTTTTTTTTTTATTTGAGAGAGAGAGACAGAGTGCAAGCGGGGGAGGGGCAGAGAGAGAGAAGGAGACACAGAATCCGAAGGAGGCTCCAGGCTCCGAGTTGTCAGCACAGAGCCCAACACGGGGCTCAAACCCACAAGCTGTGAGATCATGACTTGAGCTGACGTTGGACGCTTAACCAACTGAGCCACCCAAATGCCCCTTAATGTGCCCTTCTTGAACGTCACTTGAACCTGAACGCTTCTTCTTACACTTATTTGCATGCGATGCAGGCTCTCCGCGGGGAAGTTAGCCGGGTGTCTCTTTGGGTACAGAGATGCAGCCCCTACTCACAGTTGGCTGGGGTTCAGGCCCACAGGCTGTGTCTGCCGTTTCCCTTGTGACCGGCTCTTGTGGAAAGAACAGCACTCAACGGGAGTGACAAACTGGGAGTCCCACGGAACTCGGTAGCTCGGCCATGGGACAGGAACGCCTAGGGTACGTTGGGCCTCTGGCTCAGAACAGACAATTATACGGTAGTTCCAGAGTACCTTCCGCAAAGTCAAGGTGATCGATCGTCTTCAATTACATCCAGTGTAGACAGACAGCACGCGGAGCCCATACCCCACCCAGGCACGTGCGGACCTACAGCAGAATCGACTACGGGCACCTTCTTGGTTTACTTGTACTTTTGAAACCGTCTATACGAAATCTACATGACTTGTGTAATTTTTAAGAATTAAACAGGGGGCAGCTGGGCGGCTCGGTTCTTTAAGCATCTGACTTTGGCTCAGATCACGATCTCACAGTCCGTGGGTTCACGCCCTGCGTCGGGCTCTGTGCTGACAGCTCAGAGCCTGGAGCCTGCTTCCGATTGTGCGTTTCCCTTTCTCTCTGCTCCTCCCCCACTCATGCTCTGTCTCTCTCTGTCTCTCTCAAAAATAAAATAAATATAATAAAAAATAAAAATCAATTCCTGCTTAGATATCAGAGAAGATGCCCGGCTCCTTGTCAGGCTTTTAAAAAGCCTAAATGCTTCTCTTTATAAGGCACTGAGAGAAAAATCCAGAACCCCAAGACGTAGACACCAGTTGAAAGGGGTGTTTCACAAATTGCCTTCTACCATCCCCTCAAAACAGTATCCAATCATCTGTCTTCCCAGGTTTTCAGTCCCTCCCCCCACTACTGAGGTTTCTCTCCTGCCTTTAAAAGTTTCAGCTGCAGAGTGGCCCCTCCCCACCTCAGGAAAAGAGGGGCTCAGCCCTGGCCCAGCTCCCCCCCGCCCACACACACACACACTTCCTGGGGAATAAGGGAACTGCCTCTTCTTACATGGAGATGACAACATGCCCACTCATAATCTTCTTGTCATTTGGGGGCATTTAGAGAGGAGGACTCCCTGTGTCTCCTAATAAAAATATTAGCAAGCTAACAGAGCCAGATTAAAAGGCTGTGAAAGAATCTCATGCTTTTGTCCTCTCTCTGGTTAAAACTTTGATCTCTTGGAATGGGCAGGGCCCCGCTGGCCACAGGCTTTCCTCCTGCTGCCTCCCTTCCCCTCCCGTCCCTGCCCCTCCCCTCTCCTCCTCTCCGTAGTTGTCTGTCCTCTGTTTCGTCCTCCCTTCCCTCTCCCTCACTCCCCTACTCATTGAACACCTGTCTGTGCCAGAGGCCACCTGAAGTCCCCAGACACTGCGCTGAGCACAATAAAGTCTCTCCCAAACGTTTCACAGACAACGGGGCCACGGCTGAGGGTGCTCCAAGCCGAGGAAAGCGCACTGTGAAAGCCTAGAGGTGAGAGGGGATGGAAAGGATTAGGGGGTAGTGGGGAGAGTGGGACTCTCACCTGGTCCCAGGCGCCACTAATCACCCACAGCATTTGGCCAAAGGAAGCACTCTGGGGTGGGCAGAGTGCCTAAGAGCCCCCCACCGCACCCCACGCCCCGCAACGGGAAGGAGCTCAGCCTCCTCCGTGCTGCCATCTGGGAAGTAGCCACAAGGTGGCAGCAGAGGATCGGTGGGGTCCTGCGTTGAGGCCCGAAGTCTGCGGAGGCCAGAGCCCTTGTGGCCAGGCTGTGGTGCACCTGTGCGGGCTGGGGACAATGCAGTCCCTGCTCCAGCAAGAGGAGGGGGTCTGAGTTAGGGTGTCAGAAGTGCATGTGCGCGCACACACGAGCATATGTGTATGGATGTCTGTGTGTATGTCGTGTACGTGTGCACAAGTGTGGACATGGGTATATGTATCGTATGCACACGTGTGTGCATCTCTGTACATGCATGTAAACATGTACACGGGCGCATGAGGAGTGTGCATATGAGTTCGTGCGGATATGTAGGCGTGCGTGCGTCTATGTGTGCGTGTACATGCGTCCCCACACCGGGTCACGCACACGTGCGTATGTTTTAGCAAAGAACTCTGCTCGGTCTAGCAAGAATCCCTTTGCCCTCGACGTCTACTAAGTCCTTGACCTCCCTTTAGCAGGGATCCTGTGAGCGGGCCCTTCCCTACCCTTCCTCCTCCTAGTCACTCTGTCCTCTGGTCCTCTGAACCCCTCCCCCTGCTCCTGGCTGTAAATCCCCTGCTGTCTTTGCTGTATTCAGAGTTCAGCTCAGTCTCCCCTATTACAATAGTCTTAAATAAACCCTTTACTATCTTAGCAAGTGTCTGAAAACCTGTTCCTTAGCAAAGCAAGAGCAGGATGCAGAGTGGACCGGGTGAGGGGATACTGGAGGAGGGGAAGTGGCAGGTGGAGGGCGGCAGGCTATGTGATTCCAAAACTCACCTTTGGCTTCAGCCTCTGAGTCTCCCTCTCTGTCCCCTGGCTGTCCCTGCCCCTCTAACCTCGATGCCTGTGACAGCACCCATCTCAGTTCCCTCTTTCAGGTCTCACAGCACCCCCACCACTCCACTCTGCAGCCAGAGGCTCTTCCAAAGCCCTGACCTGGCCTCCTCCTTCCCCTGAAGGGCCCCCGGCACCCCGGCAGCCCAGCTCTTCAGCCTGGCTGGCCAGCCCTGAACCTCGGAAACCCTCACACGTCTCTACTCCACCCCACCCTCCGGCAGCAGCCCACCCCATTCCCTCTGCTTCTGCCCCGCCCACAGAATTGAGCCTCTGAATCCCACTCATTTCTCTAGGCCCAGCCCACCCCTCACCTCCTCTGAGAAGCCTTCCCTGGCTGTCTGCACCCTGAGCCCCTCAACTCCCGGCTTAGCAGGGCTGGTTGCCTCCCACAGGTGGAACTCTCAGTTCCCTCGTGGGCAGGAACCATCCGAAGCACCCTCTCCTCCTCAGTCTCTCCAGGCAGGGGGACAGGATGCCACTCAGCCACCTTGGATGGTTCAAAGACCGACTGGGTTGGATGGTTTGGGACAGAACGGGAAGGGCTCTTCTGATCCGTCTTGGCCAGGGAGGGAGGGGAGGTGACCTTGGGCAAGTTACCTAGCCTCTGTATGTTCTCTTTCCCCATCTGCAGAGTGGGGTAGCAACTGGACACACACGTAACGAACAGTGAGGCGGGCACCTGGCGTGGACCTATTTAGTAGCTGTGATCGTTACAACTGGACTCGAATCTAGCGGCATCTGTGTGACCTTGGACAAGTCACTTATCATCTGGACCATCAACGTCCTGGCCACACACACATACACATGCTGTGTGTTCCTGCATTTACCGTCTTCTTCCTCTTGGCGGACCTGAATGTTCGCTCCACTGGGGCAGAAAGTTCGCTAGTGAAGCACTTGTGAAGCACTTTTGAAGCAAAGTGCTTGGCAAATAATAGGGGCTCGATAAATCTTTTCCAAACACATGAACAGATGTGGGCTTTCTTCAGTGATAAAAGGGGCAATAATAACCCCCGTCTCACAGGGCTGCTGTCAGGAATAAACAAGACAACACTGGGAAAACACCTCCAAGGAGAGGAGAGCCCCGGACTGTTATCTTAGAAGTGAACACCAGGGGGCAGCATAGGACCGAGTCACAGGGGCCACACCTGTCTCTTGCGTAGAGGAGCAGGAAGAGGGACTTCTGGGAGACAGTGGGGGGTGGGGCTGGGCACCTTTAAACTCTACCCTCCATGCCCAGGCTGTCAGGGGGCCTTTCCCAGGTCTGTTCACACATCACTCATTCCTTCACAGAAAGGTGGGCAGATTGTCGCTTTCATGTCGCTCACCGCCTGGAGAGGAGACAGTCTCTGAACAAGTAGTAATTAACATAATGACTTTCACTTAAGTAATTAAAGCAAAAAAATGTGTGCTCTGAAAATGGTCTGCAGAATGCTTTGAACACAGTGACCCTGTATTTCAGGTTGAGATGTGACTGCCCATCGAGAGTCAAGTAGGCAAAGAGGGAAGGTGGTGAGTGCTGCTTTTAGGCAGGGGTAACCTGTGCAAAGGCCCTGAGGCAAGAAAAAGCAGAACTCTTTAAGCTTTGGCCCTGAGAAGGGAAGAGAGTCCCTGAGGTCGCAGGGTGGGAAGCAGAGCCAGGGCTGGAGCCCAGGCTTTCTGGCCTCCATTCCGAGGCTCCTGGTTCCACTTCCAACAAGCTGTGTCTCTGATGCAGCAGCAGCTGTGTTGGAAGCAAAGGAATTTTGGCCCCGATTCTGTGTGACCCAACTTCCCCAGTATCCGAGCTGATAAGAGATTTTTAATTCTGATGTCTAGACTAAGACAATGACCAAACCGCCTGCAGCAGATTGGCTGATAAGAGCCTACCCTTGGTGCAAGGGGGAGGCCCTCTCTGTGACCGTGTGACAACACCCCCCTCCCACCCCCAGCCCGGGCAAGGGGACTCCTGGAGGCTGGCAGAGCTGAGCTCAGAGGCTCCTGGCAGAGTGAGGGCATTGGCTGGGGGTCAGAGACATTTGGAAAGAGCCAGTTAAGATGGGCCTTCCTCTCGGGGAGCCCTGCTTTATTGGGTGGTAGAGGTAATGTTGTGCCGGAAACAAAACGGTCCCTAAATCCAAGAGGCTCAAAGCCACAAGCGTGTATTTCTCTCTCTTTTTTTATTTTGTTTAACGTTTATTTATTTTTGAGACAGAGAGACAGATCATGAGCAGGGGAGGGACAGAGAGAGAGGGAGACACAGAATCGGAAGCAGGCTCCAGGCTCTGAACTGTCAGCACAGAGCCCGACGCGGGGCTGGAACCCACGTACATGAGATCATAACTTGAGCTGAAGTTGGATGCACAACCGACTGAGCCCCCCAGGAGTCCCAACAAACATGTACTTCTCACTCCTACAGAGTCCGCCCGGGTGCAAACAGGACCTCATCTTGGCTCAGTGTGGCCCCTGCGCGGCGCCATGGGAAGAGAGCCGGGAAAGTGGGACGTCTGGGGTTAAATGCCTTACCTGGTGGCCACAGCAGACACGTGGCATTGCCCGGCCTCGAAGTGGCGGGTCTGGAGTGACCGTCCCCCGCTCCAGGAGACCAGGCACGGACGGCTGCTGGCAGTGGGATGGGACGCCCCAGTCAGGGACGCCAGGGAAGCCACCGTCGGAGCCCGCGCTCGTGTGAGCGGGCCTTCCCGAAGGCTGGGGCTGGGGGCTGACCACCGGCCGTGGGCAGTCATGTCATTTATCCAGCACCTACTGTCAGCCTAGTGCCCCAGGAGCATTCTATTTAATCCCCACGACAACACTGTAGGTAGGGACGGATATTCTCTCCCGTTTTACAAATGAGGAAACTGAGGCACAGAAAGTTTTTCTTTTAAGCAACTTGGGCAAGCATGTAGATACCAGAGTGAAATGTCACACACAGGCACCTAACCTTCAAAAGGAAGGATTTGGAAAGAGAGGAAGGAGGTGTTTTACAGGGAACAGTTTCCATAAGTGAGGCTGCAGAGAAGGTATTTAAGACACTGATCTGCCACAGGACATAAGCCTTAAGTCTTGTCTGTATTTCTCTCAGAGAGATTTCAGTCAGGATTCATGGCTTTCCAGTGTTTTCTTTTTTTTCTTACACATTGATTTCCATGTTTTTATTTTGAAAAGTTTCTAACCCAGGCGCCTGGGTGGCTCGGTCAATTGAGTGTCCGACTTCGGCTCGGGTCATGATCTCACGGTTCGTGGGTTCAAGCCCGTATCATTCAACCATGATCTCACGGTTCGTGGGCTCTGTGCAGACAGCTCAGAGCCTGGAGCCTGCTTCAGATTCTGTGTCTCTTTCTCTCTCTGCTTCTCCCCTGCTCACGCTCTGCCTCTCTCTGTAAAAAACAACTTAAAAAATAAATAAAAATGGTAATTTATTAAAAAAAAAGAAAGAAAAGTTTCTAACCCACAGAATGGTTGAGAGAATACTGTTTACTGAGATGACCAGCGATTAACACGTCACCGCAGCCTCCGTGTGCGCGTCTGGCTGGCGGCTCCGGCTCTCCGTCTCCGTCTCCCTCTGCACACACAACGCACACACACAACACACACTCACAACACACACACGACACAGACACACGACACACACGCACAACACACACACGACACACACATGACACAGACACAACACACACTCACAACACAGACACATGACACAGACACGCAACACACACACAACACACATGCACGACACACACATGACACACACGCGCACAGCGCAGATGCACAACACACACACTTTTGACAAACCATCCAAAAGGAAGGTGGGACGCCATGAGGGTTCATCCGCAGACTCCTCCGGGAGCATCGCCCCGGAACAGGACGCTCCCCTCCACGGTCCCCCACCAGCTCCGCACCAGCGATAACCAGCATTAACTGGGCGACGTCACCTAACGCGAAGTCCATGCTCCCGTTCCCCTGGTGGCCTCCCGGACATTCTTTGTGGCTCCTATTTTTTCCCAGTCCGGGACCCATCGAGCATCGTGTCTGGCATCAGGCTCTGCGCCTCGTGGTACCACAGCCTCGGGGGAACCCAGGCCGGACGCCCCGCAGAATCGTCCCACGAGGTTCCCGTGTTAGCGTCAGGCTGAACATCTCTAACAGGGGTGGCGTCTCCCCAGGGCCGAGCTCCAGCCCGATGGCCCGTGACGGCGGGGATGGCCCGGTCTCCCAGCGCCAGAGAACATCGCCTCTGTAGTAAATGAGTGACTTTGGGCGACACTTCAAGACCGATGGTGTCCTTCTACCCGACCCCTGTGGCCCTAACACGCATTGATGATTCTTGCCGGAGTCACGGATCACACTGGGGGTTACACTCTGTTAATCTTCTGATTCTTCAGACAGAGCAGCCTGAGCTGCACCACCTGAGCCTGGTCTCAGGCGCTCAGTGCTTTTGGGTCACACTGACCGCAGGTGCAAGGAGGGTGGCCCTAGCCCCGCCTCCATCACTGAACCTCTGTGGGGCCCAAGGGTGGCCTTGAACCAGCAGCATTGACTCGCCTGGGAAAGTACTGGAAAGGCAGCTTGGTGAGTCGGAACCTGCATCCAGCAAGGTCCCGGGGGCTCTGTGTGCCTGGGACTGTCTGTGCGAGGACCTGGGGGACACCCCGAGCGTCTCTGAGCTCCAGCCTTCCCAACAGACTCATTGCTTCCGTCTGGCCTTTTCCCACAAGCAGATTCTGGCACCTGCCTGCGCAGAAAGGTGAACCGACGATCGTGTCTAAGGGAGGGAATGAGCTCAGACATTTACCCGAGAACGGCCTGTCGGTCATAAACAAGAAGAGTGGAGGTGGACAGAGGAAGGGACTGGAGGGCTGTGTGTTCATCAGAAATTTGACTTTGTTGGGTCGACCATGCAGCCGTGGGGCTGCACAAATTTCCTCCCTAAAGCTCCCCCTCCTGAAGAAAGAGAGCGGACCGGCACATGCAGGGGGGCGGCAGTGGGGGCTGGGAGGCAGCAGGGGAGCCGAGCAGGGCGACGCCTACCATTGCCTTGAGGTCCCTTCAGTCTCGTGTCGTATCTTCAGCCTGCACACCGTCCTCCCTCTGCTTCATAACATGGCCACGTTTGTCTCAATAGGTGAGAAATGCTCCGGATTCCCAACAGAGGAGAAGAGACTTCCTGCCCTGGCGGCCCCCGGACCCAGCGGTCTGTAAAGTGTGTGAAGCCGGCGTCCTGAGGTCACCGGCACGCCTGCCTGAGGACCCGCCCACAGCCTCAGGAGGGGCTCAGATTTGTCCAGAGTCACACCTGGAGATGATTTTGCTCTGCACCATCCTCACCCGTGTCTAGTGCTTGAGTGTGCAAAGGACTCACTTCCAACCACCCCTCCCTCGGGCTTTATACAAGCCCCGTGGGCCCTGCTGGGCACGGGTGATGAATGTGTCCCATTCTACAGATGAAAAACTAAGGCCAGGAGAAGCAAGACAACTCATCCCAGACTACACAGCAAGTTACTGGCAGATTCAAAGTTGCGCAGACGCGGCTGTTCTCAATTCCAGACTGATGAGTCTTCGGCTGGCCTGTCCTACGAGTCTGGTCCCCATGAGGTCCTGCCAAAGGTGCTCACAGGCTCCTCTCGTGTTGCCAGGGGCAGAGAGAGGCCGGGTCCCTCCTACCTGCCCCAGGGCAGCCCCGGGCTCCGGGAATGTGGCTCTCCCATCGTGGGGGCCAGGGGCGGGGGTGCTGGGAGACTCACCAGCGCTCGGAGCAAGGCAGCAGCAGACGGGCCCCTTCCCAGGAGACACCTCGACAAGGAGTCAGGTGCACCGCCCCAGCTAACCTGTCTCAGGAAGTAATGAGCTCTCCGTCCAGGAGCGAACCAAGCGGAGGCCAGCTGACCTCACTTTCCAACAGGGACGCTGATGAGGATGTGGGGCCAAGCACCATGCTGAACCTCTGAAGCAGCTGTTATTAAGAAGGTGAAGCGATCCTCAGTGCTTTGACCCTTCCCATCATATTCAGCTCCCCCATGAGGGCTGGTGGAGGACCTCAGAGCTGAAGACCATCCCTACTGTCCCCACGTGATCGGGCAGAGAGAGCATTGGTCTCCTGGGGAGGAGATGGCCACAGAGCTAGAAATCAAGAAACCTCCATCCAGTCCCACAGCGTCGTGGATGCTGTGTGTCATTGAGCAAGTCACTTTACCTCTCTGAGCTGTCAATTCCCTTCCAGAGAGGGGTTAATACTGTTCCCGATACCTCAGAAGGCTGGCTTTGGAAGATCTCAAGAAATGGACAAGTGATCAGATTTTCAAACTATGCCCTCTGCTTGTCTAGAAAGCCTTAGTATACTATTACCCCATTTTTCAGATGGAAAAACTAAGGCCCTGAGAAAAGAAACAGCTTGCCAAGGTCACACAGCCTGTCAGAGGCAGACTCAGGACTTGCACCCAGGGCTCCCAGTCACAGTGCAGAGCTGGCAAAGGAGCCCCCTTGTGGCCTTGGAGCAGGAGGTAACCTGACTGAACAGGTGGATGCTGGCTACCTTCCCCCTTCTAGAATGGCAGGGTGTCTCTTCTGGAAAGTCTCATGGCTCTGAGGCCCACACTCAGGCCAGACAAGAAAGATGTTCATGAGTACCTTGCCAAAGGAAGGCCAGGGACCCTGACTGTCACCTCATTTATATAACGAGTCACAGTCCCCTGGGTGCTGGGTGACCTTGGGCAAGTCCCTGCCATGGGCCCAGACAGCCCATCTGTGAGGTCAGCCTCTAATTACCTTTGGCTCAGCACCAGCTCTGGTACATGCGACAAAAATGAAGCTTTGATTTCTCTCTTTAACCGGCCAGATTAAAATATTTGGCTCTGAGGCAGCTTTGTCCTGTGTCCTGCTCCCCTTCTCGGCTCTGAGAACTGAACATCCTCCCGGGCGCGAGGGCTCCCCGGGCACCAGGCCAGACGTGGTCCCGGGCACATCTGCTTCCACTCAGCATCCTCAGCCAGCGGCTCTGCCAAGGACTTGGCCCACAGCCTCCCCGGGTCTCAGGGGCCTGGAGAGATGGCTGGGTCCCAACTACGGGAGAGACAAAGGCCCCTAACAGGGCCACGCTTGTAGTGCTCACACGGCTGTCCCCTCCCTGCACTCGGCTCAGACCCAGGCAGCCAGCCGGGGCTTGAGTGACCGGGGGCGGCTTGTGGGGACAAGGAGATGCTAAGAGAAGCCTTGAGTGGTTTGCTCAGACACAGACCCAACGAGGCACAGGGGCAGGGAAGGACAGGACCCAGAGGTCTGGTCAGGCCCCGGGTGCCAGCGGGAGGACGGGGGGTCAGCCCGAGTCTGGCAGTGGGTGAAGGCATTGGCTTCAGGGTCAGACAGACCTGAGTTCAAGTCTCTGCTCCGAGACCTCAGGCACACCCCTCTCCCTCTCTGGTTCCCCCTCTGTAAAAAGAGATGGGAGTGTTACCAAGGCACACAGCCACTGTGAGGACTGAAGAAGTCAAGTTACACAGGGCCTTGCACACGATGCATGCTGAGTAATAGTAGTCACTCTTATTGCTGGTACTGTTATTGACGTTAATGCCGGAGAGAACGAAGAAGCCCCAGTTTGGTTTTTTTTAATGGTTCTTTAATTATTTTGAGAAAGAGCACGAGTGTGGGGGGGAGCGGAGCGGCAGAGAGAGAGGGAGAGAGTATTCGAAGCAGGCGCCACGCTGTCAGTGCGGAGGCTCGAACTCTGGAACCGTGAGATCACGACCTGAGCCGAAGAGGGACGCTTAACCGACTGAGCCCCCCCAGGCGCCCCAAGGAAGTCCCAGTTTAACACCTCGCTTCCAATACATTGCCTCAGATGGTGAGCTGGGCAGGCTCACCTTCTCACAACACAGGGGGAAGAACAGAAAGTCCCGTGGGGACACGGTGGCTAGAATCGGACCTGGGAGGCAGGGGCCCGCCTGCTCTGCTGATGCCCCTCCAAGTGGCCCCAGCCCACGTGGACTCCACAGGGATTCGGGACCCTCAGTCTCTGACCTTCCAGCTCGGAAACTGCGTGGTCCTCCCCGGCAGGGTGGCCTTGAATCTATTTTAAGAGTGAAGGACAGTGGGATGAGGCCTGCGCATCCCTCGGGGCAGAATGGCCTGACCCTCTGTGCAGGGCAGTGTGACTTCAGAGGGACGCTTTCCACCTGTCCTGTGAACCTCATTCCAAATGACAGGAGCAGCCTTGGGGATCGGCTGAGTGTGGGAGCTGCTTCCTGTGAGACCACCCCCTTTTTGGGATGTGACAGCTCAGGGAAGGGGACTGACCCCCAGAGGCATAGGGTCGTTCTCTTCTCTCCAAGAACACAGCTCTGATGGGTCACTGGTTGATGCACAAATTTTTCTTGAGCAGTTACTATGCGCCAAGCCGTGGGCTGGGCTTGGAGGCACAAAGCCTGGTGGTCCGTGCCTCCCACTAAGCCATGGAGACACACACACACACACACACATACACACACACACACAAGGATTGCAGGTTGTGCTGGGGGGCTGCGAAGGAAGTAGACTGGGGCTGTCCTCGAAAAGAAATGGGGCGAGGACCATTATCTCCCAGGATGGTCAAAGGAGGGTATCCAAGGAGGAGGCAGAGCATGCGAAGGTAATAGACAGAAAGAAGGGGCCAGGATGAAGGTGCCCCCGTGTTTCTCCCTCCCCTGTGCCCACACTTCTCCCTGAGCCCTTGTAGCTCTTCTCACTACAGAGTCGATTTCCTCACCCTCGAATCTGGACTTGGTCATGGACTTGCTTTAGCAACAGGCCATGAGGAGCCTTGACCAGAGCAAAGCCTTGCAAACATGCGTCAGTAGTCTACCTCCCTTTGGGTTTTTGCCTTCATGCCCAGCGAGCCTGCTGGAGCGGTGGGAGAGGCACTTGAGGACAGGCAAGTGTCTCGGCCCCCCAGCCAAGGCTGGCCAACAGCCCTAGGATCACCAATGTGTGAGGCAGTCCAACTAAGAGCAGCAGAGCCACCCGCTGACCCACAGCTCACCAGAGCCCCTGCTCACCCAAGATGCACCCCCCCTAAGACCACCTGAGCCCCGCCCGGACCAGCAGAACCACATGTCAGGACCCACTGACCCCTAAGAAATCATGAATGGTGGTTGTTATAAGACACGGAGTGTGGGGGTGGTTTGTTACCCAGCGATAGTTAACTGATACAGAACAGGGCATTTCTGGCAGCAGGAAGAACATTTGCAAAGGCTCAGAGGCAAGAGAGAGCTTTGTGGGCTGAGAGAAGCAGAAAAGGTCAGCATGGCTGGAATGCAATGAGAAGCCCGGAGAGAGAGAGACAATGAGATCCGGGGTATGGACGGCGCCGGGTAGGGCTTTGAAGGCTATGGTAGGTGCTTGTGTCTATTTCTAAGCAGAGTGGGAGCCTGTGGAAAGTTTTAAAAACATGCAGGAGCAAGTGCATCATCTGATGCATTTACTATAAAAACTCCCTTGGGCCATCCTGGGGAAATGAATTGAAAGGAGCATTCATGGAAGCAGAAGGGCCATTTACATACATGTTTGTCAAAACATATGTTTAAATGGATACATTCTATCACAATGCAAGCTATATCTCAATAATTTGCTTTTTGGGTTCTTTTTGGGGTTTTTAATTTTTTTTATTTTTGAGAGAGAAAGAGAAACAGCGCAAGCAGGGGAGGGTCAGAGAGAGAGGGAGACATAGAATCTGAAGCAGGCTCCAGGCTCTGAGCTAGCTGTCAGCACAGAGCCCGAGGCAGGGCTCGAACCCATGAACCGTGAGATCGTGACCTGAGCCAAAGGCGGACGCTTAACCGACTGAGCCACCCAGGTGCCCCGGGACAAAACACTCTTAAAGAAGAGTGACAAGGTGGAAGGCTGCAGCACAGTAAAGTGCAGCTGCAGGCAGGTGTGACATGGGTACAAGAATGGACACACAGTCCAGGGGAACAGAATCTAGAAACAGACCCAAGCACAGGTGGACAGCTGATTGATGACAAAGGTGACACAGTCAGGAAAGGACATGGGTTTCAACAAGTGAGGACATGGGTTTCAACAAGTGAGGACATGGGTTTCAACAAGTGAGGCTGAATCTATTGGATAATCACGCAGAAGAAAAAAAAAGAACCTTGACCTGAGCCTGGCGAGCTCAGTCAGAGGAGTATGCAACACTTGATCTCGGGATCGTGAGTTTGAGCCCCATGTGGGGTGTAGAGATTACTTAAATAAGTCAAACTTTTTAAAAAGGAAAAGTCTAATACATTTTATTACATTAAAATATTAAATGTCTGGCACCAAAGTGTGCAATTAAGGGAGAGAAAAGACGAAGCTCAGGGTGGGAGAGGATATTCACAACACCTGTCCAACAAAGAACTCATGTCCAGAATAAACGCCTATTATCATTAAGAAAAAGGAGCAACAAAAGTCTTGAAAAGGTACTCCCCAAAAGGAGGAAGTCTAAATGGCTAATAACATCAGACGATGTTCATGCTTACTGGTCATGAGGAGAAAGGCAAATTAAGATCATGAGATGCTGGGTGCCTGGGTGGCTCAGTTGGTTAAACGTTTGACTTTGACTCAGGTCATGATCTCACAGTCCGTGGGTTCGAGCCCTGCATTGGGCTCTGTGCTGACAGCTCAGAGCCTGGAGCCCAAGAGCCTGCTTCAGGTTCTGTGTCTCCCTCTCTCTCTGCCTGTCCCCTGCCCATGCTCTCTCACTCTCTCTTTCTCTCGCTCTCTCTCTCAAAAATAAATAAACTTTTAAAAAACGATCACGAGATGCAATAATATACCCATCAGAGGGGCAAAAATTTTAAATCTGGCAAATAGCAAGTGTTGGCAAGGATGTGGAGAAATGGAACTCTCACAGCTAACGGCGTGTATGTAAATTGCTACAAACGCTTTAGAGCATAGTTTGGCGTTACTTAACGAAACTGATGCTGTGTATATCCGAAGACCCAGCATTTCTTCTCCTAGGGATAAACCCTAAAATCTGAGGGCCCTGGGGCTTCAAGAGACAAAGGAGAAAGTTTGTAGCACACAGCTGAACTCTTGAGCAGCAGAATGAACAGATACATAAGTGATATCATACAGAGAACACTGTATCTACTGCAAAGAAACCAGATGAGACATAATTACACAGCCCACGTGCATGAGCCTCATAAATGTAATATTGGGCCAAAGAAGCCAAAACCATATTTAAAAATATATGCAGTATTATTCTGTGCACATAAATCTCCAAAAATGGGCAACATGAAACGCTGTGGTTTAAGAATGCCTGTGTAGATAGCAAACCTATAAAATAAAGCAAGAAAATGATCAAAAAGCAAGATCATAGCTAACTGTCATCGGGAGAGAAAGGCACACCAGGGGTCCTAGTTGCTGATTATGTTCTTTATCTTAACCTGGGCTGCAGTTAAGTGGCAGTTAAGTTAGTTTGCTTGAAAAGTCTTTGTTATGGCAGTGAGAAAGAATGAAATCTGGCCATTCGTAGCAAAGTGGATGGACCTCGAGGGTGTCATGCTAAGAGAAATAAGTCAGGCGGAGAAGGATAGATACCATATGTTTGCACTCATAGGTCTAACAGGAGAAACTTAACAGGGGACCATGGGAAGGGGAAGGGTGGGGAAAGAGTTAGGGAGAGGGAGGGAGGCAAATCATCAGAGACTCTTGAACACTGAAAACAAACTGAGGGCTGATGAGGGAGTGGGGTAGGGGAAGGGGGTGATGGGCATGGAGAAGAACACTTGTGCGGAAAAGCATTGGGTGTTATATGGAAACCAACCTGACAATAAACTATAAATATTTTTTAAAAATTAAAAAAATAATAAAAAATAGAAAATAAAATTCTGCAATATTAAAAGAAAATTCTTTGTTAAACTATACACGTACTTTATGCACTTTTCTATATGTGTAAAGTATTCCAGAATAAAAATTCATAAGCAAAATCAGAGCAAGAAAGAAAGCAATGAGATGTGCAGATGAGAGAGAAAGCTGAGGAAATCAGGGAGACTTCCTGGAAGAGGGGATCCATTCAGCAGATGCAGACTGAGAGTTCTCCACATATTAGACCCAGAGATTTCAAAAGCAATCAAACACACAGACTCTCTGCCCTTGTAGAATGTACATTCCAGGGAGGGAGGCAGATAGGAATCAAACAAACAAATGCTTAAACTACACGCCATGGTAATGACCTTGAAGGTGAAGCCAGGGGCCCTTACTGTGTGTGAAGTGTCATCTGAGCTGAGATCTGAAGGGTGAGTATGGGTTGCTCAAGAATGATGGGTGAGAAGAGCACCTGGGTGGCTCAGTCAGTTAAGCGTCCAACTTCGGCTCAGGTCATGATCTCGCAATTGGGGAGTTTAAGCCCCACGTCAGGTTCCGTGCTCACAGCTCTGAACCTGGAGCCTGCTTCGGATTCTAGGTCTCCCTCTCTCTCTGTCCCTCCCCTGTTCATTCTCTCTCTCTCAAAAATAAACATTTAAAAAATTTAAAAAATGATGAATGAGAGAATTTGGAGCGAAGCACTCCCAGTAAAGGTTCTCAAGAGGCAAACTGGCCCAAAGAGAGAAAACCTCACGTGGCCATGTGCAGAGACCCAGGGAGGAAGCCGCATAGATGAGTGCCCTGGAGAGGATATTTAAACTGGGCTTTGCAGGTTGGATAGGAGTTTGTCAGGCAGAAATTGTAAAATCCTCGCAGACTGGGATCCTACGTCTTGCTTACCTATGCCTCGTCCATAGTTGCTCTTGTGTTAAATACATGATTTCTCTCAGGAAGTCAGAAGAATGTAGAGGTTATAAAACTGGAGCCGCAGAGACATGGGGGTGCAGCAGGCTGGGGGCTGGAGGAGGGAGTTTCCGTAGCACATCACATCGGCTCTAACTTCTCTGTCAGCAGCTTTATGGGGCCGGTGAAGTCATCGACAGAGGGAGGAGGGAGCTGGAAAGGGAAACTCCAAGAGGAAAGCCATCTGCTCCTGGAAGCAGCTGATGGTCCAGCTGCCACAGCCTCCAAAGTGCTCCCACCGCCTCTTCCAACACTCCCCCCCGCCCCAGGGTCCCAGGAGAGTGACAGCAGCCGGGCCCTGGGACACTGGAGCCAGACGCACTCAGACGAGCAGCCGCGGCTGCGGCGGCCTGGGGAATCTGGTTGTTAGTGGGCAGCTGAGGGAGCCGCACTGTCTCCCCCGTGTTTACTTGGCTTCATCGAGGGGCTGGAAATTGGATCTCCATGGGGACTGTGCCTGCTCAGCCCCTGCCCAGAGTCTCTGGCGGAGCCCTGGCCTCTCAGAGCTGCTCACAAGAAGCTGCCCGGTTGTCTGGAGGAAGTGAGACCAGAAAGCAAGCAGAGACGGGACTTGCCCCATCACAAACCCAGCGAAAGCAGCCCCCGTTTGTGGGGAGCTCGTGATGTGCCAAGCACGGGGCTAAATGCTCTACATATAACATCCCGGCGGGGGAGGTAGTCTGGTTTAATCGTTGGGGGAAGTGGCGGCTCAGAGGGGGCAAGTGACCTGTCCAAGGCCACACAGAGCTGGAGCTGGGTTGGAGTCCGATACACCCAATTTCGAAGTCGGTGCTCCTACCTGCCCTACCCTCTTGCTTCTAAGAATCATTCACTATGAACCTGGGACACCAAAAACCACGGCATTCCAGCCAGGGCTCCGAGAAGATCTCCATGCATTGCAAACTTCCTGTCTGTGACTGATCCCGGAGCTGGGGACATCTGTCCCCACCTAGCCTGACCACCTTCCCACCTCTCGGTGCCCTCTCTGATGCCCCATCTCTGGAGCACCTGCATCCCTAACTTGGCTTCTCGCTGCCTCGAATGCCCCCGGAATGGGTCGGCAGATACTGAGTTTCCAGCATCGAGGTTCGGGCATCCAGCATGGGCGTTGATGGCACAGCGGGGAAAGCCAGGTCTGCCCCTGACAGCTGTGCGACCCTGTCCCTGAGACGCACAGTCTCTGAGCCCGCCCCCTCTCCACAAAATGGACATGTTCAGTACAATTTCTTCATGCGTTCCCTGACCTCTGGCGCACAAAGCGCTCAGCACCCAGCAAGCGCTCCATAAATATTACGTCCTGGATTCGAACTGTGATTTTTTTATTTTTATTTTATTTTATTTTTTTACTTTTGACTGGTTTTCAGGCTCTTTCTTCTGGGAATGTGCTACATGTTTCTGAGAAACAGACCACGTATCTATTGCCGAGACACCCAGCACAGTACCAGGAACCTGCCAGATACGGAGAACTCCGATGTTGATCGGAAAGATTATCTTCCCTGTTCCCTCTGTTTCTGCTCCGTTTCTGTGCATGTCTGTCAGCCGTGGAACTGACAACCTGTTTACAACGTCGGGCTGAATCCCATGTGGAGTCAGAGACTCTAGTACTTGCTTCACCCGGAGGATCTGAGTGTCTAACCTGAATCCCTCTTGCTGCGGTTCCAGTCCATTTGCCCAGACTCAGCCCTGAGGCGATGGGAACAGCTGTTCTTTTTCCTCAACAAGGTCACTGCTCTAAGCAGGAAGAAAGCCCTCCCCCCACTCCCACCCCCGACCCAAGAATGTCCCGGGTACCTTTCCGACCGGAAATTTCTGCACCGAATTGCTTTCCTCTTCTTTGATGCAATAACGTCTTTTCGGGCCAGTCTTTCACCCACCAGGCCTTTTAGGGGAATATTCCTGTGATTTCCCAGCTTGGGGAATTCCAAGGAATTCCAGTCAGGCATCCAGGACCCTGACCACCTCCTAGGAGCCTCGCCTACTCCACGTCCGACGGGAAGGACAGAAGGGATGGGAGAATGAGTCGGTGGCCCGGAAGTTCCTGACTCACCGTCTCCTGCTCCGGACCCGCTGTGGGGCTCTCACTGCCCCTGTCTCCTGAGGCCGGGCAGCCCCAGACAACAGAAGTCAGGCTTGCTGCGTAAAGAATGCCAGGGACACAGTGGTCACCAAGCCTCCAGCCATGGCCTGTCAACTTCCTCTTAGAATTTTGTGCCCATATCCTGTGTCAGCCCCTACGACCTTGAGTGCAGACTATTCCTTGTGAGGTGACCTCCCAGTAAGGCTGGGGCTTTTGGGGTAGAGACTAAAGCTGTGTTGATTTGGCGGCACACATGCACACACGCACACACGCACCCGTGTGCACACACACCGCCTCTGTGTGTGCTAAGGGCCACGGTGGCCTCTTGGGTCTGCAGGTGCTCTGAGCACACCCTGGCCCTCAAACCTCATGGTCCGGGCCTGGAAGCTCACAGGAAGTAAATTCCCACAACCCTTCCCAAGGTCTGACACTGGCCACAGAACTGGATCCTCGAGCTTGGAGCCACCCGAGTTCCTGCCCAGGGCATCCAGCCCCCACAGCATGCCTCAGGATCAGCGACGGGGAGCTCATGACCTGCCAAGGCACCTCAACCCCACGGACAGACTCCCCTGGAGGAGCAGCTGGAACTGGGCGATGGCATCAGAGAGACCTGAGTTCAAACCCCGACTCCAGGGCTTGCTAGCTGTGTGACCTCAGGGGACGTTGCTCGACCTCTCTGAGCCTGCATTGCTCCTCTGTACAGCAGGGAACTCAGTATATGTCTTACAGAACCGAAGTGAGGATGAAACGAGAGGACATATGGAAACTCATTTGGCAGCTGCAGCGTCCCTGTCACCGAAGATACTGAGCATAGTGACTGTCATCATGATGACCACTGATACCTACTGAGAAATAGATGTCCTGTGCTGCGCTCAGGACTTATGCTAGCCGATCCTCACAGCAGCCTCTAGGGGGAGCACTGAGACTGCTCCCATTTTACAGATGAGGAAGCTGACACTTCAGTGTGTAACTTGCCAAGGCCACACAGGCAGGAAGGGCAGGGCTGGGACCCAGACCCGACAACCTGATCTGAGAGCCCACTCGGCTAACCCTGCTGCGCAGGGCTCTTCAAGTCTGCAGGGGGCGAGTGCTCAATACATCCTAGTCATCCTTGAGATGAGAATTACTGGATTACCAGGAGCCCCTCGCTCCCAGTCTGAAGCCCTTCCCAAGATTTCGACACGAGAGGGTTTTTTTCTTGTGGTTTCTCTCCTGCTCGTCTCCAGGCTTCTCAGAGTGAACTCAGTGGGGGTGATTCAGTAGCTCTGGGAAGCACCACTCGCCCCTTCCTCCATCACCAGGAAAAACCCATTTCCCCCCAAGGCACCTGCGGGCGCGCCCTTGATTTAGCTGATGAAGAAATGTGGAAATCTGTTTCAACGGCACAAACAACTTTATATTGAACATTTGATGTTTCAAAGCATCCCTTTCCCCCCAACACCACGCCTCCAAGAGTTTTTCCTTGCCCCTGTCTCCCAAGGACCCAGCTCTCCACCCCGCCCCCCACCGCGCGGTCTCCACCCCCTCCTCCCAGCCCGCCCTTCCTCACCTGCCACCCCCACTCCAATTTGTTAGAAACGGGAATTCACCCCCAAACTCCCCACAGTGACACCCACCAATGGCCTTCCAATTAACTAGACCCCCCGCCTCGCCCCCTTACAGGGCAAGGGGGCCTTGGAGGGGCTCCTTCATTCCTTGGCACCGTGCATCATGTTGGATGAGCTCAGTGATGATAACGATAACAGCACAAGAAAATTCTTCCTCCGATTAAGCGGCAACACGCTTTTATTCTTCCCATTAATGGTCCTAAAATATCAAAAGTCTCAAGCCTTGAAAATGATCTTATCCAGAATTTCTCAACGAGGCATGACCGGTCCTCACGGTGCGGGGCTGTCCCGTGCATGCAGGACATTTGGAATCCCTGGTCTTCCCCCGCTGTCCGCAAACTGCACCCCACCTCCATCCCTGTGACCATCAAAGTGCTCCCCCGCCTTCCCAAGCCCGAGTCTCCCTCACACCTGCGCACACACGCACGCGCATGCGCGCACACACAGATGGTGGGGAACCGTTGCTCGCAGCACAAAGGCCACCCCACATTGTGCCACTCGGGTCAATCGATTATTTTGAGCTGCGGGCACTTGAAACCAGCAAAAGAAGGAAGAGGCTTTCTCTGAACTCCCCTCTCTGCCGAAAGACAAGTCTTCCTAAAGAGACAACCGCCACAGTCCCTCCCCAAGGGGATTGACTCTAGACTCAGGAGGGAACCCTAGAAAGTGAACGCCACGCCCTGACACATTGTGCCACAGACTATCCCACTGCCCATCTGCTCTAAGAGTTCATTCATCTTTCCTAAACCCCGCTTCCTCTCCCCTAGATGCCCCCATCCCCTCCCCCTTTCCCTAGGAATAGGAAGATCCTATTTAAGGGGTGCTTGTGGCTCCGTCTTGACCTCAGCTGAGGTCATCATCTCGCGGTTCATGAGCTCGAGCCCCGCATCAGGCTCTGTGCTGACAGAGCAGAGCCTGCTTGGGACTCTCTCTCTCTCTTTTTCTCTCTCTGCTCGTCTCTCTCTCCCTTTCAAAATCAATAAACAAGAAAAAAAAAAGATACTGTTTAAGCCTAAATTCTAAGATGGAGTTACTCTTCTTGGAAATCTCTCACGTATCCATGAGTTATACGTGTTAATAAACTGCTGTTTGGTTTTCTCTCATTCATCCGTCTTTGTTTTTTCATTTTGTAAGTGTTTATTTATTTTTGAGAAAGACACAGAGAGACAGAGAATGAGTAAGAGAGAGGGAGACACAGAATCCGAAGCAGGCTCCAGGCTCTGAGCTGTCAGCACAGAGCCCGATGCAGGGCTCGAACTCACTGACCATGAGATCATGACCTGAGCTGAAGTCAGACTTCCAACCAACTGAGCCACCCAGGCGTCCCTTGTTCATCCATCTTTTATTACAGATTAAAGAGGTCTCAGCTCAGAGCTCAGAAGGGCTGATGGAAATCATTTGTCCTTCTTACATCCACATGGGCTCAGGAGGCTATGAGCCGCAGCTGGCTCTGCCTGAGATCACAAGGTAGGAGAGGCAGGGACGCAGGGCTCCTGGCCACTGGGGAGGGCCTGGCCCAGTAGACTGCTCTCCCCCTGCCCCCCTGCTTATCCCTCAGTTCCTCCTGCTCCAGCCCTCTCCAAACCCAATTCCTCAGGCCTCCCTGGAAGGGCCCGGAGGGTGCCAGGCACATGCCAGCAGGAAAAAACCTCAGCATCTCATATTTTGAAGACTCACGGATTCTGCCTGGTTCCCAGTAAACCAGAAACATCGACGTCAAGTGAGGTTAGCGTGGCGCAATGCCTGAAAAAGGCTGCGCCTGCCAAACCTCCCCCTGCGCCCGCCAGACCTCCCCCTGGCATGCCTCCGGAGACACGGCAAGCCTTTTTCCAGTGCCTGGCCCCCTCCAGCCTGGCAGTGGGGGTCCTGCCGTCCGCTGCCCAGAGATGGAGGAGGTGATTTCCAGAATCCAAGAGCCGAAGGAACGAGCCAGCAAGCCATGCCTTCCAGAGGGCCCATCAGGCCAAACATGCAGCCCCAGGCCCTGCCGGAGACAGTGTCTGGGCGGTGGGGGGAGGACGAGCCCAAGGAGATTGCTCCTCCTGCCGGGCACAGAGCACCCCTAGTCACTGAATGAATCACTCTGGTGACCCTGCAGGGTAACGCACCACATCCCCATTCCCCAGATGGGGAGACAGAGACTCAGACGCAGACCTGCCGTCACAGAGGCCCCCAGATCTGCCGCTTACTAGCTGCGTGACCAAGGACATGCGCTCTGATGCTTCCGGCCCCCCGGGCAGCGGCACCGTGAGGCTAACTCAGGCACCTATTTGTTGCACGAGGCCGAGGCCTGGCTCGCAGCGGCTGCTGAAAATCAAGATCTTGGAAGCAGCTCCTGGAAGGCTGGACCCGACATGTCATCAAAAACCCCACTGGGTTTTTTTTGTGTCTCACTATCTTTAAAATGCAGTCACTGGGGCGACTCCGGGGAAGGGCCACTTTTCTGCCCGGCCCCCAGGTAAGGACCGTCCTTCTGGGACCATCGTGACAATGAGAGTGCCCGGCCCCAGGTGGAATTTTCGGGTCCAGAAATAGAGGCCGGGGCCAGCCTCCTCCCTCCCCACTGCCCCATCGCCCAGTCCAGGCTGCAGTTTCAGCCCGGCCGGGGCGTGAGCAGCGGTGAAGGAAGAGCCTGCTTCTGTGTAAGGCTCTGAGCCAGCAGCTGCCTTTCCTCTGGGCACCGTCATGTAGCTTTCTGAGGTTCCCGATTGGGCCAGCATTCCCGCACAGAGACCTCCCAACCCCGTGAAGGCTCCTCCCCTTTCCAGAAGATTCTCTCCAGCAGGTTTTGGAAAGGCTGCAGGTCAGCTCTCCTGGCCCTGCACAGGCTTCAGGAAACACCCTCTGGGAGGAGGGGTACTCACCCCTGCCTCATTGCCCCCCCACCTTCCCCCCTTCCCTGACAGAGGCTACTTGCAGTTTCTCCAGCCCCCAGTGCCCCCCAACTTCAGGGAATGCATGTCAAGCTCTCTTAGGTGGCTTATCAAGGTGCAGTGCCCTCACACCCCTGCCCCCCTCATGCTCCAGCCCCCACAACAAAACCTTTCTTCAAAGTAATTTCTCACACATCTCTCTCTTTCCCTTTTCTCCGCATTTTATATTCAAGGGTCAGGCATTCTCTGCCATTTTGTTGCAAATTCCAGATTGAGTGACCTAGCCCAACTCCCCTGGGCTTTGACCGCTGTGACTATCAAGGAAAGAGGCACGAGCAATGCAATTCTACCATCACCCCCGTCCACTCCGAGTGGAACTGGCCGGGGAAGGGGTGAGGCTGAAGAGAGCCTGGATTGTGGGCAGGGAAGTATTTCTTTCTCTTAGGTAGCAGGTGGTAGGATTTTTAAATCTTAAACCAATAAAGGAATATCTGTTCTTTGCAGAAAATTCAAACAAGCTTACGGACAAATAATGAAAACCACCTATAATTCCACCTGCAGAGACAAATACTAGAAAAATGTCAAGTTCTATGCTAAGTGCCCTAGCGGGAGGCGGGTGGAGGGCTGGGGCTTTAAGACCTGAGAGAAAGGGAGGGGGGGTGAGAAGGGCAAGGGGGGGACTTTCTAATCAGGGGTGGAGGCAGGCCTGGGGGGGGGGGTTGGAGGGGGTGAACTGCAAACACACTCAGCCCCTGCAAGGAAACTTCCAGAGTCCAGATTGAAGGGAGCCTGAAAGGCCCACCTCCCGTCAGTGTGGACGGAGAGAAGAGGCATGAGCCTCAGAATGAGTGACATTGTCCCACTGGTCCAGTGGCCCAGGGTCTGAGTCAGATTTAAGGTAATTTTTTAAATTGAGACAAACATGGCATTTTTTACATGTCTGACTTTGTGGCTGCGTGTCTATATCTCTTACTCTGTTTCTGTCTCATAATTTTTAGAAATTATGGTCTGCATAGATTATAATACATACTGTAGCTAGATTATTGTTACCCCTTTGTTACCCCAGTGTTACCCCTTTAATAATTCACAAGTACTCTTCTATCATTGAAGACGCTTTTAATTAATTTCCTGAAATATAATTCACATAACATAAAATTCGCCATTTAAAATCTACAATTCAAGGGGCGCCTGGCCGGCTCGTCGGTAGAGCGTGTGACTCTTGACCTCAGGGTTGTGGGCTTGAACACTACCTTGGGGGTAGAGATTATTTTTTAAATATTTTTTTAATTTTGTCAATGTTTAATTATTTTTGATAGAGACATAGAACACAAGCAGGGGAGGGGCAGAGAGAGAGGGAGACACAGAATCCGAAGCAGGCTCCAGGCTCTGAGCTGTCAGCACAGAGCCTCACATGGGTCTCGAACTCACGAACCACAAGATCATGACCTGAGCCGAAGTCAGACGCTTAACCAACTGAGCCACCCAGGTGCCCCCTAAAGAAAAATTTTTTTTCAAGTGATAAAGTATACAATTCCGTGGCTTTTGGCATACTCACTGGGTGGTACAGCTGTCACCACTATCTAATTCCAGAACGTTTCTATCATCCTCAAAAGAAACTGGGACCTGTTAGCAAACAGTCCCCATTCTTCTCTCTCCCTACATCCACTAATCTGCTTTTCTATGCATGGATTTACCGTTCAGGATAGGTCATAGAAACAGAGTCATGCCTGGCTTCTTTCTCTTAGCGTGTTTTCTTAGCATGTTTTCAAGGTCATCCGTGTTGTAAGACGGCACAGTACTTCTCTCCCTCGGCTGAATAGGCTTCCCTTTTATTTACCTCTCTGTTAGCTGGCCGAGGTTTGGGATGCTTCCCCTCTCAGATATTATGAAGGATGCTGCTATGAACATTCACATACAAGCTTTTGTGTGGACAAATGTTCTCATTTTTCTTGGCTATATACCTAGGAGTTGAATGGCTGGGACATATGGTAATTCTTTTTTTATTTTATTTTTTTAAATGTTTGATTATTTATTTTTGAGAGAGAGAGGCAGAGCATGAGTGGGGCAGGAACCGAGAGAGAAGAAGACACAGAACCTGAAGCAGCTCCAGGCTCTGAGCTGTCAGCACAGAGCCTGACGTGGGGCTCAAACCCACAAACTGCAAGATCATGACCTGAGCTGAAGTCAGATGCTTAACCGACTGAGCCACTCAGGCGCCCGGGTAATTCTATGTTTAGCTTTTTGAGAAGCCTGCCAGACGGCTTTCCGCAGCGGCCACACCATTTTACATTCCCATCAGCAATGTTCGAGAATTCCGATTTCTCCACATCCTCACCAACACTGCTTATTTTGCCTCACCACCCTTTTTTTGTTTAATTATAGCCATTCTAGTGAGTGTGAAGGAGTATCTCATTATGGTTTTGGTTTGTATTTCTCCTAATGATTAATGATGTTGGGTATGAATATACTTTTAAGTAGTGATTTTAGTGACCATGTAAAAATTCCATGGCGGATTACTAAATGTATTTTTAATAGGCTGTTACTGAATATTCCAGTTGTTTCATTTTCCTAACTCACTCATACATATAACCCTTTGTATGTTGTAATTATCTCTGATTCAACTTCATTCATTCATTCACTCATTCATTCAACAGCTCTCACCAAGCCAGGCCTCTTCTAGGTGTTACTCCATGGTGCTGTATCATTAGAGAGCCTGAGGAATATTATTATTTTATCAATGTTTATTTTTGAGAGAGACAGAGACCGAACGTGAGACGGGGAGGGTCAGAGAGAGCGGGAGACATAGAATCCAAAGCAGGCTCCAGGCTCTGAGCTGTCAACACAAAGCCCGACACAGGGCTCGAACTCAGGAACCGTGAGATCATGGCCTGAGCTGAAGTCGGATGCTTAACCGACTGAGCCCCCAGGCGCCCCAGGCTGAGCAGTACTGTTAAGGAAGGTGCACACAAAAAGAGTGGGTCACTCAGAGAGGGAGGCCACGCAGGGCCTGAGGAGGGGGAGTTCGCCAGTGGTAGGGTGGAGGCAGAGACTATTCTAGATAGAAAAGACTCTGCTTATTTCGGGAATGAACAAAAGACCTGAGTGACTGGGTGGACGTAAGGAGAGAGGGGACTGGGGGAGGGGTGGAGCGTGGAAGCGGAGGGAACGTGGCTACTGAGCTGCAGGGAAGCTAAATCTGTAGACAGTTGTTTTCTTTCCAGTGTGTCATTTAAAATGACAAAGGAGAGGGGCGCCTGGCTGGCGCAGTTGGTAGAGCATGTAACTCTTGATCTTGGGGTTGCTAAGTTCAAGCCCCATGTTGGGTGTAGAGGTTATTTAAAAATAAAAGCATCTTTTTAAAGTTTATTTATTTGTGTGTGTGTGTGTGTGAGAGAGAGAGAGAGAGAGAGAGGGAGAGGGAGAGGGCGAGCATGAACGTATGAGTGGGAGAGAGGCAGAGAGAGAGGGAGAGAGAGAATCCCAAGCAGGCTCTGTGCTGTCAGTGCAGAGCCCCACTCGGGGCTTGATCTCAGGGTCGTGAGATCATGACCTGAGCTGAAATCAAGAGTCAGAGACTTAACCAACTGAACCACCCAGGAGCCCCTTAAAATAAAATATTTTAAAAATAAAATAGCAAAGGCGAGGTGACAAGAAGGGAGTGGGGGAGAGAAGGTTTCGGAAGATGGCACTGAAACGCAGGGATTCTTGCCTGATGTGTCCCTACACGAGCCGGGCCGAGGAGCCCAGCCACCACTTCCGTCGCCTGCCATGCCCAGGCCCGATCTGAGCGGCTTACACACGGCCACCAAACACCACGCGACACAACGCTCCCACCATGGCCAGAGCTGCCTGCACCAAAATGGGTGTCTGACCTAAGAGCAGCCTGCCAATCTTGAACTTGGCTACTGGCCCAGGTGGCCCAGTAGGTTGAATAAGAAAATAAACATTTGGTCTCTGTCCCTGGTTCCTGGCGCAGAGGTTCCAAATCCCTTGGAGTTTATTGTCTTTTGTATGCTAATGAGATGTCTTGCAGTGGGGCCGTGGCTAGGTTCTGGATGGGGCCTGGCTGTTCCCAGGGCCTCCAACCCCCTGGGAGGGGAGAGAGGCTGGAGATGGGATTCAACCACCAGCGGCAGGGATTAAACCCATCATGCCTATATAATGAAATTTCTAGAACAACCCCTACACAGAGTTTGGAGAGCTTCTGGGTTGGTGAATACGGAGTTGCTGGGAGAGAGGCTTGCCTGCAAAGGGTAAGAAACCCGGTGGTGCGTATAGGAGCTCATTTAACCCATGCCTGTCCTGGGTGGCGACTTCCAAGCCAACCAAGTCCTCATTTTAGGGACTGGGTGTAAGCTGGGCGAGAGAGCCGGAGCTCAGAGATACAGGAACGTGCTCACGGGCGCCACGGGCAGCCTCAACCAGGGGGAGACAGAGCCCACAGTGCAGGTGGAGGGCACGGCAGAGAAGAACTGAGAAGGCTTAATGCGCCGGCACCAGAGAAGGATCCTGGAGAGGACAAAGTTCCCGGATCTGAGCAGCTCTCTAGTTCTCCAACGAGCTTGCCGGACCCCAAGGGCCCGCCCCGGCTGCAGGGATCTTCGGGTTTCCTCGGCTCCCTGTGCCTCCCGCTGCCGGAAGTGACCTGGCAGGATCTCCGCCCCTTACACGCCTCTCGCGTTCCAGGCACGTGGGCCTGGGCCTGGCTCAAGAATCCGCAATCCCGTTTTTGGAGAAGGGAAACTTGGAAGTGGGAGAGAGCTCTGTGGGAAGGCATTGAAAGCCTCAACCTGACAAACAATGGAGCAGCTACTGCGGAGAACAGGGGTGCTTCGGGGTGGGATGGGGGGCGGAATGGGGAAGGCAGTGGGTGCCGCTCAGATCCAGGAGCCAGAAAGCCCAGCCTGACTCCGAATCACTGCAGGACCTTGAGCGCATCCTGCGCCCTCTCTGTACAGTTTCCCCATCCCTGAGAGTGGCTGATTGCTATGTCGCATCCCAGTTATGAATCGTTGGTGAATCCAGGACATGAAAGGCAAAACTCATCTTAAAAAACATAAAAATCTGGAATCTTAAAAATCCAATAAGCCAACAAATACCGTCATCAATTGTTTAAGAAACACAGACTCAAAATGTTTAAGATGATCTCTACAATTTAAAAAAATTTTTTTTATGTTTTTTCATTTTTGAGAGAGAGAGAGCACATGCAGGAGAGGGGAAGAGAGAGAAAGGGAGGTGCAGAATCTGAAGCAGGCTCCAGGCTCTGAGCTGTCAGCACAGAGCCCGAGGTGGGACTTGACCTCATGAACAGCGAGATCATGACCCGAGCCGAAGTCAGACACTTACTGACTGAGCCACCCAGGCATCACTCTACAATTTTATTTATTTATTTATTTTTTTAGAGAGAGAGAGAGAATGCGAACAGGGGAGAGGGGCAGAGGGAGAGAGACAGAATCCTAAGCAGGTTTTGTGCACAGTGTGTATCCCATGAACCTGAGCCGCAATAGTCAGACGCCTCACTGACTGAGTTACCCAGGCACGATTTAATTTTTCATTTTATTTTTAAAATCTGAAATGAAAAACTGCATACGATCAGGATATTTGAAATACTGGCTCCAAGCGCTGGTAAGAGGAGACGGGCCATGTCTGCTGGTGAGTGTCCATCTTTATACCAAAAGGACATCTTCCACCGTAAGATCGAAGGAACCTCAGTTGAAATCCCTCAACATCTCAGAATGTCAGAAGGGTCCAAGATTCCAAAAGTGCTCCAGATTTTAACATTCCAAAGGTTAGAAAATTTCCAAGATTTCAAGACTTCTAAAGATCCCCAAAGCTCTAACATTTCCACGATTCTCAAAGTTCCAAAGGCCTCAACTCCCCAAATTTTAAAGGCCCCGCCAACACCTACTTTGGGCCTGTGTGGGGATCTAGCTTGAGGACTCTGAAAGGAGTAGGCATCCCCCCATCTTTATCTCCTGCTCTTTCTCTGGTCGAAGCTCCAGCCATTTCCTCTGGGCATGGCTATCTCTTAGGGTGGGTGGGGGGCAGCGTTTCCCGAGTTCAGAGTGGTCCCCACGACTCCTGAGCAGACGAAGTCGGACGTTGGACCTTCTCCGCATCCTTGTGAGCCCTCACTGGGCATCATGCCCCTCAGGGCTCCAAATCCTTCTCTAGGAGAAGATGGGATTGGCTGGGGCCCAGGGTCCCAAAGTTCCACTTCTTCGTTTATCCAGAAGTGTTCTGTCCTCAAATGCTCAGGCAGTAAGTGACCCAGGAAGGGATTTCAGCAGGACGGTGGTGGGGCCCAGCTCGACTCCCTGTTGGGGCTCTGAGGTCCCGGCCCACTGCTGACTGCCTCTCACTCCGCCAGCCTCACCTAGGTCACATCCCTAGGATGTCAGTCCTTTCTCCTGCTCAGGAGGAAGAATCTTGGAGGGTCTGGTCGGCGGCAAGCTGGTGGGCACCCCAAGATCATGGCCCATCTTGGCTTCTGGCTGTTGCTCTGTCTGCCCTCCCCAGGCCCCTCCCCCACCTCATGTCTCCGACTCCGCTTTAGCTCTGGCTCTACTGCTGCCAGAGCTGAACCCTCCTCTCTGTCCCAATCCTCATGACCTGACCACACTTCTAGGTCTCAGGGAGAGAGGAAAAGCCATTCAGGCCAGCTCCTCAGCCCAGTCAGGCCCCCTCCCCCAAGGGGCGGTCCCACGGCAACAGCAGGTGAAGAGAAGAAACTTGGGAAGGGGACCAGATTTGATTTATACACCCCCTGTCTGTGAATTCTGGAAACTTCCATTTCCTCCATATAAAGGGAGATTTCCAATCTCCCCCAACAAACTTATAGGGGAATTGGGCTCCTTGTTTGTTAAAGGACCCATCAGTGCACTCCACCCTTCCCCCCTCCATGGCACACAATCTCCCCAACCCTGAGACAGTCTCCCCTGAAAAAGCAGCACAGGAGGGGCGGCACTGAGGCGCAGGGGTGGAGAGCCAGAGGCTCGGTTTTAACACAAACACTAATTGTGGGTCTCTGACTGGCCCGCCCTGGCTCCATTCATGAACATGATATTTTTAGCCCAGGACTGGCCTCCTGCGGTCCCAGTGGGGGTGGCCGGGCCATGTGTCATGTCTGAGTGATCATGGACTCACTCTGCCCAGGAAACCGGCCCACAGGGACCGGCTGCAGGATCCCCCAGCCGCCGCATCTGGGAAGAGGTAGATGGTCGGCAGGACTGGCAGCTGAAACTCCCTCTCACCAAACGGTACACACGGAGTGGGGGTTGGAAGCAGTAAGTGACAGCACTGTTTGTTTATTAGTGTCAGGCCCTGTTCTGCCTTTACATGTATTGATGGATTTAATCCTTACTATGGGACAGATGATATTATTATTATTATTATCCCATTTTATAGATGAGGAAATCAAGGCTGGAGCCATTAATGTACCATACCTGAGCCCACAAGGTAGTAGCAGGTGGAGCAGGGGACCTGAGGCCAGGCAATCGACTCCAGAGTCCTTGCTCTTGCTGTCTGGTCACTTGGAACCCGGACCACGGTTGGACTTTCAGAGACTGCCGCTAGGTCCTCCTGCTTCAGGCTCCGGAGCCTGGCCCTGCTCGCAGCCCACAGACTTTTCTGGGATTGCAGTGAACATCCAGTCTAACCTTCCTTTGGAAGTGCAGAAATGGAGGCCCAGAAAGAAGTCCAAGGTTATGGAGCCAGCGGGCTGTAACTCTCAGGCCAGGGCTCCTCTCTGAATGATTCCATGGGACATGTTCGTCTTGTAACTGCCAAACTCCTCAGCCTGTCCCTGGCTCCAGCACTCAGCGCTTGAGCTCTTTAGAGCAAAGGGTCTGGGCTCTGGAAGCAGATTTGAGCCCTGCTCCTGACTTGCTGTGTGACCTTGGGCAAGTCACCTCACCTCTCTGAGCGTTAGTTTCCTCCCATAATATAGGAATGATTGGGATATCTTCCTAAGACTGTGTGGTGGGTATAAATTGTCTGGAGAGTCTGTAAAGGTGGACTTCCTTATCTTGGGCCTTTCAAACCGTGAACTAAACTTTCCTGTGAACAAGACACATTGTGTTCACCTTCCCAGGGCTACTTCTAGCAATAGAAGATGGAGGAATCGTAGACATCGTGGCTAGGTCTTGGGAGACACTTGGAGCAAAGCATGCCGTGCTGGCATCTGCCTGGTCCTCAGATGCCCCGCTGATGAGAATGTGGCCAAAGAGAGAGGAAAGATGGCCTGCTCCCGTCTCAGCCAGTTGCCCGAATAGGAAGCAGAACAAGAATGTTGGAGTTCAGGTCTAGCTTAGCTACATCCCCTCCGGGTGACCTTGGGACAGTCTCTGCCCCTCCCGGGGTCTCAACCTCCCCAAAGTAGAGAGAGGTCAGGGCTCTCTTTCAAGGCTTTCATTGTCCCGATTTTATGTGATTTGACTGGGGCACCCCCTCCTTTGGGGGCTTGGGACCCTTGTGTCTTCCCCCCACCCCACCATCACCACCACACCTTCTGCCCAGCATCTCTGCTCAAGGGACTCCAGGGCCTAGCTTCCAGGCTCACTCAGGGCTTGCCCATGAGCCATGAGGGCAGCCCCCCATGGCGGTCTCAGCCCTTGAGTCGAATAGCCTGCAAGTTCAGCTCCCCACGGGTGACTATTTTTAGTTCTGAGTCCCAGGTGCAAATTTCCAATCAGAAACCGATTGGCCCAGAGGCACCTGGGTGGCTCAGTCAGTTAAGCGTCCGACTTCAGCTCAGGTCATGATCTCATGGCTCATGGGTTCGAGCCCCACGTCAGGCTCTGTGATGACAGCTAGCTCAAAGCCTGGAGCCTGTCTCCAGATTCTGTGTCACCCTCTCTCTCTGACCCTCCCCTGCTCACGCTGTCTCTCTGTCTCTCAAAAATAAATAAAAAACATTTAAAAAAACATTAAAAAAATGAAAAAAAAGAAACTGATTGGCCCAAGTGAGATCAGGAGGCCAATGAGCTGGGTCCTGTGGCATGGGCTAGGGGCGGAGCATTTTCTCCAAGAACAGGGTGTGGATGCGGAAGAAATAAAAGCACCTCCAACGCAGAAGCAAAACGAATCCACCTAGTATGTAAATTAGTTACGTGGAAAATTTTATCTGCACTAATTTCTCATGTATACAGAAAACTGTCAGAGGCATTTGGAAGTGGGCTTAAAACTGGAAAGAAAAAAAGCTACCCTCTACCCTTAGCTTCCAAAATAAAAGTAAAAAGTCTATGCCCTTAACCCATCAGAGAATCTTCTCATTTGTTGTGTATGAACCCTTAGGATACAAGTAATTCTGACACACATGGGTTACTGGTTTGCCACTAGGGGGCGTCGTCATGATAATGGTAAGAAATAACTGTGGACCGGCTGTGAGGCAGAAATATTTCAAAACACAGTAACACAAGCAAAGCAAAACTTTAAAAAACAAACACAAGGATTTAGCGTCTTGGGGGACATTTAGTGCCCAGTGACCACACAGTTAAGAGTCCCTAAAAGCATCGTGCATACAATAGTTGAAGCTCACAATGATAGCCCTTAAGCATCCAGAAGGAGTAAAAGTATGTTCCCTGCCCCACAGTTAAGATGGGTAACTAGGTAACACATAGTGAAAGACTTCCATTTAATAGAAAAAGAATTTTTTTTTAGTTTTTTACAGAAGGAATAGACCTCATCTGGAAAATGCATTCTTGTGGAATAATGCAGTTATAAATGATGTACAAGCGTTTACAGGCCAATCCAACAAAAATAATAAATGGCACAATTTTGAAACCTAACTCTATAATGAGCAGCTAGAGTTCCGTCGTTGTAGGAATAAAGTGCCTCAATAGTGACTTCAGCTGGATTGAAGAGTTTAGGGACCCTGCCAAGAGTTTTAAAGCAGATAATTTTCAGGAGCCATGCCCAGTCCTGACCCACCACATAATTTTACCCCTCATCTCAGCTGAGACCCTCACACTTGGTTTTGAAGAGGGAAAGGAGACCCTGCAGAACTCTAGCGGGTGCAGACTTGAGACCTGGAGGGGAAGGGTAGGGTTCTTAAGGCAGTAGGTTCCAAAAGTTAAGCGCATTGAAATCACTTGAAAGCTCATTCGCAACTTGAGGACATCTGGGGGAGGAATCAGGACTATGCATTTAACCACATTCCTTAAGTGATTCTGATGCATGCGGTCCGTGGCTCACATGTTGAGAAACAGCCCCTCCCACTTTGCAGATGGGGACACTGAGGCCCAGAAAGGATTAGAGCAATGGCTCAAAGTCACACAGCCAGTCAGAAGCTGAGCTGGCCTCTGGCCCGTCCAGGGCTTCTTTCCATCAAATTCTTCCTGCCCACGGGCTGCCTCCTGGGGCTGCTAACATTCCAAGGAACCTTGTAACAGGAAAGGAAATGTCAACCGTGCCTGTTCCGATGTTCAGGCGCCCATCGTGACTCTGGGTTCCGCCAGACGCGGCCCTCAGAGCTCCGGCAGCCAAGCTCTGTGAGCCTGGTTTTTCCAGATGGGATTGGGGATGGGATTACAAAAACCAGCATTTATTTTTATTCCCCCAAGAAAACAAATTGGCAGTTTTGCTCCAAGAAAAGTGGTCAGAGGAAGCAGTGTTTCTAGCCAGGAGGAGGTCCTGGACCCTTGCCAGCCCCTCACAGCCCCCTCCAGGGCCCCCTTAACATCCTGAAGGTGTCTGACATGGAGTCGGGTCCCCAGACAAAGCATCCTGGGGCTTTGGATTCAAGAACCCGCCCTCTCCTGCCTACGGCAGCAGCTAAAGGGATCTGGAGGTGACAGGATACTTTCTTCCTGGGGAGAAAAAATTTTCTCCAGCCTCTCCTATGGCCCCTACCCCCAAAAATCCTAAAAATGGAGGGTAGTAGAATCTACAATTCCATTCTCTAGGGAGGAGGATTTGGCTCTCTCCTGGGGGTGCAAGGGGACATTTGACAAGAGCTGAATACGGTATCTGGCTGTCATAACTTGGGGGAGGTGCTACTGTCATCTAAAGGGTAGAGGCTGGGGATGCTACTAAACATTCCACATGGCATAGCACAGCTCACAACAAAACCCCCCTTACGCAAAAGGTCAATAGTCCTGAGGTTAGGAGACCCTGAACTAGGGGGTTTGGAGTCCAGGATGTGAGGAGTTGGGGTGTGAGTCCAGGTTTTGCCTCTAAATACTGTGTGAGCTTAGGCAAGGCCCTGCCCTCTCTGGGCCTCAGACTCCCATCTGCACAAGGAAGAGGTGGAGAGGCTTCTCTCCGGGGGCCCTTGTGGTTTGGGGCATTCACGGTTCCAGAAACCCTGCCTTCTGCGCTTATGTGTGTCTGCCAGCGTGTTTTGGGGGTGGGGGGGTGTCTACCCAGCTCTCCACCCTCAGGGGTGGACAATTGGCTCTTGTGAGCCCCTCCCCCGCAGCACAACATTTGGAACTCCTGCTCCACCAGGAACGGAAAAACTATTATCTGCAGATGACATCACTTTGCAAAAATGCAAGTGGGTGATTACAGGGACTCCAGGAAAGGGGTGGGAAGAAAGGGCTCAGGGCATACTGACCCCGGGCCAGGCTGGCATCCAGCACCTGTGAGCATCTCAGGACAGCCCAGGACAAGTCACGAAGCTCCTCTGTGCCACAGCCGGCCCGTCTCCGCAGTGAGGCACTAGACCAGGGCTGCTAGCTCTTCCCCGGGGGGGGGGGGGGGGGGGGG
>PJEM01008214.1:0-41580 GCA_004023845.1 Helogale parvula
AGGGAGGGGGGGGGTCGCAAGGAAGCAGCGCTATCTTCCAGAAGGTCTCTCTGGCAGCTGGGGCAGGCGGGAAGGAACTCCCTGCGTGCCCAGCGCAGCCTGAGTGGAATGCGGTTGGGTTTCGGGGTGCTGTGTGTGTCTTGCAGGCCCGGGACTTTCACAGTGTGTTCCACATGGTGCTGGAGGATGTCCCGGACCCCCCGAGGTGAGCGGGCAGGGGGCCTGCACGAGGGGTGGGCAGCGCGGCCACCCCCCCCCCCCCCCCCCCCCCCCCCCCCCCCCCCGGTTGCTGGGAAGCAACGGGAAGGAGCGAAGGAGCCCAGCCCCCGGCAGGCTGTGATGCGGGCCTCACTTGGTCTTGCCCTGGCACCCAGGCGGGGGAGCCGGCGGCGGGCACAGCTCTCTGGGCTCCGATCAGCGTCAGCCCCGGGCAGCCAGGCCCAGGGCCCAGTCGGCGGGGACTGGCGAGGGGCGGCTGCCGCCGTGGGGGCATGTGTACCGCACTGCCCTGGGCAGGCTGCCGGGCGGGTCCCCAGTCCGCCTGGTGGAGCGACCGGCCGGGCGCCCGCGCCGCTGCGGCGTGACCCGGGGGCGGCAGCAAGGGTGACGAGCGCATCACCGTCTGGTTGGCTGGTGCCTCTGGTCCGAGGGTGCTTAGGAGCTGGGTGGGGGTGGGGGGGACTTTCTCTTGCAAGGGCACCAGCAGGGGACAGAGGGGAGGGGCCGCGCTGACTCTCAGCTGCGGAGGTGTGTGTTCAGCCTGGAGTCGGAACAGCCGAAGGACCCCTCCTCCTGCGCTGTGGACGACGTGATTGTCCTGGAGGTCGAGGTGAAAGGCTCCGTGGAGCCCGTCAAGGTTCTCCTGGAGCCCTACGCCCTCATCATCCCCGGGGAGAACTACGTGGGCATAAATGTGAAGAAGCATTTTAAGGTAGGCATAGTCTCTCTCCAGCCCGGGCGGAACTTGGCGTGAGGGTGGGGGCAGCGCTGGAGGGGCGGATGGCAGCCATGCACCGAAGTCAAGCCTGTCCCCAGGGCTCCCGAAACACGACGTTGGGCTGGGCGCATGTGGCAGAGTGACAGGGCTGCGGACGCCTTCCTGGGTTCCCGGGTCTCTGGAAGGACACGGGGCCTACGGAGCCTGCCGTGTGGCGTCAGTGCTCCTGGGTGGCCAGAAGTGAGCTGGGGGGAGGGGGGAGGGAGGCCCCGTTGTGAGCCCAGAGCCCCCAGTCCTTGAGTGGGCGCAGACGGGCACAGGGGCAGTGCCCGGGGGGGCTGGGCTTGGCGGGCGCAGGGGCAGTGCCCGGGAGACTGGACAGGGTGGGCACGGGGGCAGTGCCCGGGGGGCCCCGGGGGCTGGACTGGGCGGGCGCAGGGGCAGTGGGGGGGGGCTGGACTGGGCGGGTGCAGGGTCAGTGCCCAGGGGGCTGGACTGGGCAGGTGCAGGGGCAGTGCCCGGGGCCAGGACTGGGCGGTCACAGACGGGCGGGCGCAGGGGCGGTGCCCAGGGGGCTGGGCCGGGCGGCGCAGGGGCGGGGCCGGGGGGCTTACAGACGCGTCTTACAGATGTGGAGCAACAGCAAGTCCCCCATCAGATACCTGTGGGGGAGGGTCAGTGACTGCCACATCATTGAAGTGGAGCCCTGCGAAGGGACCATAGGTATTGCGGGGACCTCCTAGGGCCGGCTGGGTGGGGGACCTGTGCAGGGGTCCCGGGGGGTGGGGGTCCCACAATCAGCTCCCGCTGTGGCCTGGCACATGCGGAAGAGGAGTCAGCAAACGCCAGAAGCCAGGGCGAAGCCACCCGCCCCTCCTCCGGCTGCTTTGCCCCCTCCCAGAGCCCAATGAGGTGGAGGACTTCGAGCTGAGCTTTACCGGCGGCGTCCCCGGCCCAGCAAGCCAGGACCTGCTGTGTGAGATCCAAAACTCCCCCTCACCGGTGGTGTTACACATTGAGGCGGCCTTTAAGGTGCTGTCTTGGGGGCTGGGCAGCTGGGCGGGCCGGAAGGGTGGCAGGGGTAGGGCGCAGAGCCCACTCCCAGGCGGCCCGGTGACAGGCCCCTCCGGCTGTCGCAGGGGCCTGACCTGGTCATCAGCACCTCGGCCCTTCAGTTTGGCCTGCTGCGCCTGGGGCAGACAGCCACCGACTGCATCTGGATCCAGAACCGCAGCCAGCTGCCGGCCGAGTGGCACCTGCGGGAGAGCCCGGAGTGCCTCCAGGAGAGGCGTGAGACTGTAAGTGGGCACCTCCGGCTCTGGGGCCCTGCCCCGCCCCCCACGAGCCCGCTGACCCTCGGTGTAGGGACAAGTGAAACTGTGCTGGGGCAGAGGAAGAACCTGCCTGGTGACTCCCGCCTGGCAGAGTCCCCAGTGCGCCCCAGCTCCGAGGACTCGCAGGACCGAATCCTGAACTGGATTTTCCTGCTCCTGCCTCTACCGTCTGGTGTGGAAATAAGACCGGGGTTTTTCCCTCTGTCAGAACAACCTGGGGCACCCGGGGGCTCAGTCAGCTAAGCTTCTGACTCTTTGTTTCAGCTCAGGTCATGATGTACTGTTCGCGAGTTCAAGCCCTGCATCGGGCTGTGTGCTGACAGAAGGGAGTCTTGGGTTTCTCTCCTCTCTCTGTGCCCCTCCCCTGCTCGCTCTCTCTCTCTCTCTCTCTCTCTCTCTCTCTCAGAATAAACATCAAAAAGAAAGGCAGTCTGAGTTAGGAAGAAAAGGGGCAGCTGAGCTGGGCCAGAGGCCCCCAGGCCTCTAGGAAGGGGCAGGTGGGAGGGGCTCATCCCAAAAGTTCCAGCCCCCCAGGGATTGTGCTTGCAGTTTGAGCACCGGCCACAAGGTGGCGCATGGGCATGGGCTTGTGGTTCGAACTAGGGGCTCCAAGAATACAGGATTCGTTTCCACTCAAATAGCCCCGTCCTTTTTCTTACAAAAACAGAAGAGACTAAAGGTGGCTAAGTATCATGATCATCACCTTTACTCTGAAATCCCAAGCAGGCTCCGCGGTGCGAGCACAGAGCCCCACGTGGGGCCCAGACTCACAACCTGAGATCGTGACCCGAGCTGAAACTCGGGTCGTTGCTTACTGACTGAGGCACCCAGACGGGTGCCTCGTCACCTCTAAATACAATATGCCATGCGGAGCCCCGGCACAAAACTTCAGTTACTCCCTGCCTGCCAGGCCCGAGCTGTAGATCACCGCGGTGACCCCCGCGCCTCACCTCGGGTCACCCCTGCCCCTCACCTCGGGTGACTCCCGCCCCTATCACGGGTGACCCCCGCCCCTCACCTCGGGTCACCCCCACCCCTCACCACGGGTCACCCCCGCTCCTCACCTCGGGTCTCCCCCGCTTCTCACACGGTGGCAGCTGTGGCTTCTTGAAAGCTCCCTTAGGTCCCCGTTGTCCCTGTGAGGCTCTGAGGAGGTCTGCATGGTGAAAGCACCCTCCCCCAACTGCTTCCTGCCAAGATCCCCTGTCGCTGGTCCCCTTGCCCTCCGGGTCAGCATTGCCCCTCCTCCTCCGTATTCAGCAGCCGAGGACAGTTGGCCACCACCCTTGCATCTTACCTGCAGCAGGCATTCCCTTTCTCGGGGACTTGTCCTGTCCACTTGACTGGCCCTGCCCTTCCAGGCAGCAGTCTGATTTCTCCAGGGGGACACTCGGCCACTTGGCAGTTATGAAACGGCATCAAATCACCGACTACTTGCCACGAACCGCTGCAAGGGCCTGTTTCGTGGGCTTGGAGTTCAGTGCTTTCCCTGCACGCCCACAGCCCACACTCACGAAGCGTAACTGCGCTGGCCGGCCAGCGACCCCCTTGTTAGGCGCCCCCAGCCCATCGTGGGCCCCCCCCCCATCCCCTGCCCCGGGGCTTCCCAGAGCCACTTGGAAACTTACGGACCACAGCCCCCCTCCTTACTGGATGGATACAGAAAGGGGCAGCGGCTTCCCCCGGGTCACACAGCTAGTGGATGGTGGAATCATCAGCCCCGGGTTCTCGAATTCCCAGCCTGGGGCTTTCTCCCACTGTGAAGAATGACAACATTTTCTAGTTGAAGTAGCCATCAAGTTCGTAGTAGGTTAAGATCTATGTCTTAATTGAGGCTGCTACGCATCCTGTTCCTGTGGTTCTCTATGCCCTGTTCTTTAGAGCTCTCACAAATAACACTGGGCTTGGGGTTTATTAGATGCGCTCAGGTCAGGGGCACAGAGACCCGGTCCTGGCCTGCAGCATCCCCCCAGGACTCCTGGGGAGACGCGAGTGAAGATCTTTCCTGGCAGAGCTCAGCCCGTACTTGGGCACAAGAGCCACTTTTGCCGAGAGTTAGGCCAGCCCGTGCCTCCCACCAGTGCCCGGGGAGTGAGCCCTCAGAAGCAAGAGAGCCAGAGCCCAAGACAAGCCCATGGGTCTGACCTGGCCAGCATGGTGGCTGGGTGGGAGGGGGCGGCAGGAGGGAGCAGGGCACTCGCTGTCACAGTCTGGGGAATAGAGAGACCAGAGAGGGAAAGTGGCCTCCTGGGTGTGGCCTCACCACATTCAGTGCTGCCCTCAACGGGCAGTGCAGCCGTTGGGGCCCCTCGGTCAGCCCGGCGCTCCTGATCTGGGGCAGGACGGGGGAGCCACCAGCTCTGTGACTCCGTGTCCTCACTCCTCGTCCTTCTGGACTGTCCTCTGCACTAGGTGTCTCCCTTCAGCATCGAGCCCTCGAGCGGCCAGATCCCTGCTCTGGGCGAGTGCAGGGCGAGCGTCACCTTGGAGGCCACGCGGTGCCAGCACCTGCAGACGGTCCTAGAGCTGGAGGTGGTCAACGGGGCCTGGAGGTAAGAAGGGCTTGGCGTCGGCTCACGGGACACCCGTGGCACACGGCCCTGCGCGCTTATAGACATTTCCGGACTGAAAGGTACTGACGTGTGTTTATTCTATAAAATTTGGAAATTACAGAAAAGAAAATCCATTCCCCAGAGAGGATTCGCTGGTAGAGGCATAGGCTGGACGCTCTGGTTTGTAAGTTAGCACAATCACTTGCAACAGGACTTTGCGTTACCCAGTGCATTCACTGTGGCCCAGCGGTGGCCCCCCAGTCCCAGAGGGACACGCACGTGTGCGCCGGGAGCCGAGCTGTTCACAGTGGTGAAAACCTGGAGACCTGCCTCCCTCCCCCCTCCTCCCTGCCTGCCTGCCTTTTTCTCTTTCCTGTGGGAAATTTCTTCCCCATGTAAAAGTAGAGCCGCATCTTCAGCCCCACGTACCCACCACCCCCAATAATTACCAAATCACGGCTAATATTGTTTCTTCCGCATTTTTCATCCACTTCACCCCCTCCCTTCCCAAATGAATTTGGAGCAGAAAATTCACTTCCTTAAGGTGGCTGGTGATATTTTGCTTTTCAAGCTGGGTGAGGGTGATATACAGCTGTTCTTTTTTATTCTTTAAACTGCATATTTATTTATTTAAACCGTAGATGTGTTTATTTTTTATTATAGTTCATTATCTAGTTGGTTTCCATACAACACCCAGTGCTCTCCCCCACAAGTGCCCTCCTCCATCGCCACCACCTCTTTTCTCCCCACCCCCTTCCCCTTCAACCTTCAGTTCATTTTCAGTATTCAATAACTCTCAGGTTGTGTCCCTCTCTCTCCCCAACTCTCTTTCCCTCTTCCCTGCCCCCTGGTCCTCCATTACGTTTCTCCTGTTAGACCTATGAGTGCAAACATATGGTATCTGTCCTTCTCTGCCTGACTTATTTCACTTAGCATGACACCCTTGAGGTCCATCCATGTTTCTACAAATGGCCATATTTCATTCTTCCTCATTGCCATGTAATACTCCATTGTGTAGATAAACCACATCTTCTTGATCCACTCATCAGGTGATGGACATTTAGGCTCTTTCCATGATTTGGCTACTGTAGAAAGCGCCGCTATGAACATTGGGGTACATGTGCCCCTATGCTATAGATGTGTTTAATGGTCATTTCAGTGTTTAGTATTTCATTATAATAACATTTAAGTGCTCGTTTTAAATCGTTTTTTCTTTTTGCTTCCTTTAAAAATCTTTAAGGATACGCTTCAATTATCCTCCAAAAAAGACTGCCATTTGATACTTTGGCCTACAGTGTACGAGCCTGCCCATGACTCTACACTCGCAGAGGCACTCCGAGCTTCTATACTGTGAGCACCTGGCGGGGAGGGGGGTGGGAGGGACCCCCAGAGTCCCCTATGAATGTGGTTTCCGTAGGCGTGTTTCTCACCGGTGCCATGTGGCATCTCACCAGCCTTAAATGTGAAGGTTAGGTCTCCGCTCGGGGAGAGTGCCTTTAAGTCTCCCTGTTTCCTGTCTCGGCGTTCCTAAAGGGCGCGTGGGAATCAGAACGTGTACAGCGGTGGGTGATGGAGACAGAGGTCACCAGCTTAGGATGCTGCTGGCCCCCGGAACTAGCCCTTCCTGCCCTGCGCCACCCATGGGCTCCAGCCTTTTCCTTGGCCTGCCAGTCTGCTTCTCTCTCTTTCTCTACCTCCTTCCCCCACCCCTGTCCCCACCCCTGTTCCCACCCCCACCCTCACCCTCACCCCTGTTCCCACCCCCACCCTCACCCTCACCCCCACCCCCACCCCCACCTTCAGATCTGCTGCCCTCTGGGTTGGCCCTTCTCTGGCCACCCTGCCCTGGGGAGCCAGGCGCATGCTCCAGAGGTGGGGTCTGACTGGTCCCCTCTGGGTCACGTGCCTCCCCTCCCCCACGCCTGCCGGAGGGGGAGGGGCTGCCCCCAGGAGAAGCTGGTGAGAAAGTTTGCGGGACGGTAGACAGTGGACAGCAGACGACAGCAGACAGCACAGACCCCGCGGACCTGCTGGGACCTGCTGCGTCTGTACCGCACGAATTGAACCGTTGTCCTACCCGCCCGCGCTCCGCGTCTGTGCTCCGTGTTCCAGGAGGTGCCCTTGACCTTGCACGCGGCTAATTTGGCCTTTGGTGGATGCCTATTGTTTGGCAATCATTTCTTTAAATGTCAAGCGTTTTGTTCTTGGATTGTTCCTTTTGTATAGTAATCCGTTACTATTTTAGGGATGCGACAGCATCTCAGATACCCCCCCCCCCCTCCAAATGAATTTTTGTTTCCTCCCATTTTGGTTGGGGTCCTTCTCCTTCACGTTTTGGGTTCTCTCACACATCGCACAATCCTTGGCTGCCCGTTCCTGGTTTTGAGCAGGAGAAGCAGATGTGCCCTAGGAGCTGGGGGTGGGGGGCAAGTCCCAAGGGAGCTGGTGTAGGTGTGGGGGGCACCCCTCCTCCAAGGAGTGCAGGGTTTGTGAGCGCCCTCGTCCCCAGCCACCCAGTCCAGGAGGAGGCGGGGACCTCTGGGGACAGCAGCCAAGACCACAGGAGAGGAGACCCAGCTCCTCACCTGGCCTCAGATCACTGCCTCTCTTCCTTTGTGAATGGGAGCGGAGGATGCAGGGTGTTTAGGTTGTGTTCCCCTGGGATAGTTGAGAGCCCAGGGCTATGCAGGGTCTGCCCGGACTACCCACACCCACATTCTTCAGGAGCGGGGGAGCCCCTGCTTAGCCCAGCCTGGGTCGCTGTGTCGCGGTGTGGCGTGTGTGAGCTGGGCACTGGTTCCCCGGACTCCCGTGTGCATCTCTGGGCAGCCTTTACTTACCTCCTCCGCCCCTTCCCCGCCACCCACTCCTGCCCACGAGGCCCTCATTCTGTCCGGGAAGCTCTGTGGGGCCTTTGCCTCCGTAATTATTTTGAGAGAAAGAGAGAGAGAGAGAGAGAGAGAAAGAGAATCCCAAGCAGGCTCCGAATTGCCAGCACAGAGCCCCAGTGGGACTCCAACTCATGAACCATGAGATCACGACCTAAGCCAAGATCAAGAGCCAGCTGCTTAGCTGACTGAGCCACCCAGACAGCCCACTTCCTTATTCTCTTTTTACAATTTTCTACAAACGCTGTGTGATAAAATATAACGATGCAGGTCGAACAGTGGCTAATTCTGACTGTTCTCCATCCTTCTTCTCTACCCTGGTGTCCTATCTATCCACATCCTCATGAGCTCTCTTAATAGTCATCCCCCTGGTGTGTGTGAAGTGACACTTCATTGCAGAGTTGATTTATATTTTCCTGGTGTCAGATGATGTTTTGCATCTTTCATGTGCTTATTGGCTGTCTGTCTGTCTTTGGAGATCCGTCTATTGCGATCTTTGCCCACTTTGAAAAACAGGATTGTCTTTTTACTCTGGAGTTGTAAGCATTCTTTATGTTTTCTAGATGTAAGTCTCTTACTAGGTATATGATTTTCAAATATTTTCTCCCATTCTGAGGATTGTCTTTTCACTTTCCTGATGGTTTACTGCAAAGCATAAAAATTCTTAATTTTGATGAAGCCCATCTTCTTTTTTGTAGCTTGTGCTTTCGAGGTTATATCTAAAAATAACCATTGCCTAATCTAATGTGCACAACCATTTTCTTCCAAGGGTTTTGCGGTTTTAGTTCATGCATTTAGATGTCTGATCCATTTTGAATTAATTGTTGTGTATGGGCCGAGAAGGGGATGCCCTGCACTCTCAGATCGCCAGTTCCAGCTCCGTTTACTAAGAATCCATTGACTTGCGTTGGCACCCTCATCAAAATAAATTAACTACACATGTGAAAGTTTATTTGTGGGCTGGCCATTCTCTTCTGTTGATCTTTATAATTATTCTTATGCCAGCGCCACATTTTCTCAATTACTGTGACTTTGTAGTAAGTTTTAGAATCAGGAAGTATGAATTCTCCAACTTTGTTTCTCTTTGTCAAAATCACTTTGGCGAGTCTGGGTCCTTAGAATTTCCATGTGAGTTCTCGGGTCAGGTTGTCAATGATTGCAGATAGCCAGCGGGGATTTTAACAGGGAGTGTATTCTGTTTGTAGATCAATTTGGAGACTATATTCACCTTAACCATGTTAAGTCTTCCTATCTGTGAACATAAATGTTTCTCCATTTATCTAGGTCCTTTGTGCATTTTTTTATAATGTTTGTAATATTCAGTGTATAAACCTTGTACTTCTTCTGTTAAAGTTATTCCTAAGTATCTTTTTCTGATGCTTTTGGAAATGGACTGGTTTTCTTAATCTCATTTTATGAATATTCATTGCTAATATGGAGAAATACAAATATTTTTGCACATTGATCTTGTATCCTACAACGTTGCTGAATTCATTATTTCTTCTAATGGTTCTCTAAATAGAAGATTGTGGGGGCACCTGACTGCCCAGTTGGTTAAGCATCCGACTTCAGCTCAGGTCGTGATCTTGCTGTTTGTGGCTTCAAGCCCCGCATCGGGCTCTGTGCTGACAGCTCAGAGCCTGGAGCTGCTTCGGATTCTGTGTCTCCCTCTTTCTCTGCCCCTCCCCTGCTCACACTCTGTCTCTGTCCCTCTCTCACCAAAAAAAAAAAAAAAAAAAAAGTAAATACAATTTTTTTAAAAAATAGAAGATTGTGTCATCAATATATAGAGATAATTATACTTCTTCTTATTCAATGTGGATGCTTTTAATTTCTTTTTCCTGCCTAATGCACCTAGTACTGCAGTATAATATTGAATAAAAGTGGCAAAAGTAGACATTCTTGTCTTGTTTCCTATCTTAAAAAGACAGCATTCAGTCTTTCACCATTAAATATGATGTTAGCTATTGGCTTTTTGTAGATGTCTCTTATCAGGTTGAGGAAGTTCCCTTCTATTCCTAGTTTGCTCATTGTTTTTTGGTAATGAAATCATGTTATATTTCATTGAATGTTTTTTTCTGAATCTACTGATCATGTCATTTTTTTGGTCCTATTTGTGTATGTGTTAACATGGTGTTTTACATTGACTTTTGGATGTTAAAACCATCCTTGCATTCTTGTAAAAATCCCATTTGGTCACAGTGTATGATCCTTTTTATCTGTAGTTGGATGTGGGTTGCTGGTGTTTTCTTGAGGATATTTGTATCTGTAGCCATAAGAGATATTGGTGTGTAGTGTTTTTGTGATATCTTTGTTTTTGTTATTAGAGTAATACATCTTGGAAATGAGTTTAGAAGTGTTCACTCCTCTTCTGTGTTATTGAAGGGTTTGTGAAGGATTGGTGTGAATTCTTTAAATGTTTGGTAGAATTAACCAAGTGAAGCCAAGTGGAGATGGGCTCTTCTCTGTGACATTATAAATTACTAACTTAATCTTTTGTGATGAGTTTGTTCAAATTTTGTATTTCTTCTTGACTTGATTTTGGTAGTTTGTGTTGTTGTAGGAATTTCATTTCATCTAAACGACATGATTGTTCACATGCAGTTCTTAATGGTGTTTCCTTGTAATCCTTTTTTATTTCTCCATGGTCAGTAGTAATGTGCTCTTTTCATCCCCAATTTCTGTCATTCGAGTCTTCTCTCTTTTTCTCTTGGTGAGTCTAGTTAAAGCTTTGTTAATGTTTTGATGTTTTCAAAGAACCAACTTTTGGTTTAGTTGATTTCCACTCTGTTTCTATTTTCTGTTTAACACATTTCTGCTTTCTAATCTTTATTTTTCTCCTTATGCTTGTTTTGTGTTTAGTTAGTTCTTCTCATATCTAATTTCTAGTTCCTTAAGGTAGAAACTAGGATTTTGATTTGATATCTTTTTTTAATATTGGCATTTACAGATATAAATTTCTCTCTAAGCACAGCGTTAGCTACATCGCATAAACGTTGATAGGTTTTCACGGCTTTAAAATATTTTCTAATTTCTCTTATGATTTCTTGATCCATTGCTTATTTAGAAATGTGTTGTTTGGGGCGCCTGGGTGGCTCAGTCGGTTGAGCGTCCAGCTTCGGCTCAGGTCATGATCTCATGGTTTGTACGTTCGAGCCCCGCATCAGGCTCTGTGCTGACAGCTAGCTCAGAGCCTGGAGCCTCTTTCAGATTCTGAGTCTCCCTTTCTTTCTGACCCTCCCCTGTTCATGCTATCTCTCTCGTCTCTCAAAAATAAATAAAAAACAAAAAAAAATTTTCATGTTGTTTAATTCACACAAATTTTTGATTCTCAGATTTCTTTCTGTTGTTGATTTTTCATTTGATTCTCTTGTTTTTATTTATTCTTAAAATTTTTTTTAATTTATAGTTTATTGACAGGTTGGATTGCAATAACACCTAGTGCTCTTCCCCACAAGTGCCCTCCTCCATGCCCATCACCCCACTTCCTCTTCCCCGCCTTCAGCCCTCAGTTTGTTTTCAGTATTTAAGAGTCTTTCATGATTTGCCTCCTTCCCTCTCCCTAACACTTCCCCCCTCCTCCCCCATGGTCCTCTGTTAAGTTTCTCCTGTTAGACCTATGAATGAAAACATATGGTATCTGTCCTTCTCTGCCTGACTTATTTCGCTTAGCATGACACCCTCGAGGTCCATCCACATTGCCATGAATGGCCAGATTTCATTCTTTCTCATTGCCATGTAGTACTCCATTGTAATGGAGTATATATGTAATTGTGTATATATACCACATCTTCTTTATCCATTCATCAGTTGATGGACATTTAGGCTCTTTCCATGATTTGGCTATTATAGAAAGTGCCACTATGAACATTGGGGTACATGTGCCCGTATGCCTTAGCACTTCTATATCCCTTGGGTAAATCTCTAGCAGTGCTATTGCTGAGTCATAGGGGAGTTCTACTGATAGTTTTTTGAGGGACCTCCACACTGTTTTCCAGAGCAGCTGCACCAGTTTACATTCCCACCAACAGTGTAGGAAGGTGCCCGTCTCTCCACACCCTCGCCAGCATCTGTAGTCTCTTGATTTGTTCGTTTTAGGCACTCTGACTGGTGTGAGGTGGTTTCTCAGTGTGGTTTTGATTTGTGTTTCCCTAATGATGAGTGACGCTGAGCATCATTTCATGTGCCTGTTGGCCATCTGGATGTCCTCTTTAGAGAAGTGTCTGTTCAGGTCTTCTGCCCATTTCTTCACTGGATTATTTGTTTTTCAGGTGTGGAGTTTGGTGAGTTCCTTGTAGATTTTGGATACTAGCCCTTCATCTGATATGTCATTTGCCACTATCTTTTCCCATTCTGTCAGTTGCCTGTTAGTTTTCTTGATTGTTTCCTTTGCAGTGCAGAAGATTTTAATCTTGATGAGGTCCCAATAGTTCATTTTTGCTCTTAATTTCCTTGCCTTTGGGGATGTGTCGAGTAGGACATTGCTGCGGTTGAAGTCAAGGAGGCTGTTTCCTGCTTTCTCCTCTAGGATTTTGATGGTTTCCTGTCTCACATTCGGGTCCTTCATCCATGTTGAGTTTATTTTTGTGTATGGTGTAAGAAGTGGTCTAGTTTCATTCTTCTGCATGTTGCTGCCCAGTTCTCCCAGCACCACCTGCTAAAGAAACTGTATTTTTCCATTAGATACTCTTTCCTGTTTTGTCAAAAATTAACTGGCCATACATTTGTGGGTCCAGTTCTGGCTTCTCTATGCTATTCCATTGGTCTATGTGTCTGTTTTTGTGCCAATACCATACTGTCTTGATGGTGACAGTTTTGTAGTACAGGCTAAAGTCTGGGATTGTGATGCCTTCGGTTTTGGTTTTCTTCTTCAATATTGTTTTGGGTATTTGAGGTCTTTTGTGGTTCCATACGAATTTTAGGATAGTTTGTTCTAACATTGAGAAGAATGCTGATGCAATTTTGGTTGAGATTGCATTGAATGTGTAGATTGCTTTGGGTAATAATGACATTTTCACAATGTTTATTCTTCTGATCCATGAGCATGGAATGTTTTTTGATATCTTTGTGTCTTCTTATATTTCTTTCATAAGTTTTCTGTAGTTTTCAATATACAGGTCTTTTACATCTTTGGTTAGGTTTATTCCTAGGTATTTTATGGTTTTTCATGCAATTGTGAATGGGATCAGTTTCTTGATTTCTCTCTCTGTTGCTTCATTATTGGTGTATAAAAATGCAATTGATTTCTTTACATTGATGTTGTACCCTGCGACCTTGCTGAATTCATGGATCAGTTCTAGAAGGCTTCTGGTGGAGTTGGTCAGGTTTTCCATGTAGATGTATTATGTCATCTGTGAAAAGTGAAAGTTTGACTTCTTTGCCAATTCTGATGCCTTTTATTTCCTTTTGTTGTCTGATTGCTGATGCTAGGACTTCCAGCACTATATTAAACAACAGTGGTGAGAGTGGACACCCCTGTCGTGTTCCTGATCTCAGGGGGAAATCTCTCAGTTTTTCCCCGTTGAGGATGATTATTAGCTGTGGGCTTTTCATAAATGGCTTTTATGGTGTTTAGGTAAGTTCCTTCTATCCTGACTTTCTTGAGAGTTTTTATTAAGGAAGGATGCTGTATTTTGTCAAATGCTGTTTCTGCATCTATGGACAGGATCATATGGTTTTAATCTTTTCTTTTTTTAACGTGATGTATCCCAGTGATTGATTTGCGAACATCAGCAAATCAGATACAGCCCTGTAACCCAGGAATGAATCCCACTTGATCATGGTGGGTAATTCTTTTTATATGCTGTTGAATCTGACTTGCTAGTATCTTGTTGATTATTTTTGCATCTGTATTCATTAAGAATATTGGCTTGTAGTTCTCTTTTTTGTTGGGTCTCTGCCTGGCTTGGGAATCAAAGTGATACTGGGCTCATAGAATGTGTCCATAAGTTTTCCTTCTATTTCTATTTTTTGGAATAGCTTGAGAAGACTGGGTATTAACTCTGCTTTAAATGACTGATAGAGTTCCCCTGGGAAACCATCTGGCCCCAGCTCTTATTTGTTGGGAGATTTTTGATAACTAATTTGATTTCTTCACTGGTTATGGGTCTGTTCAGATTTTCTATCTCTTCCCATTTGAATTTTGGTAGTACATGTGTGTTTAGGATTTTGTCCATTTCTTCTAGGTTGTCCAGTTTGTTGGCATATAATTTTTCATAGTACTCCCTGATGATTGCTTGTATTTCTGAGGGATTGGTTGTAATAGATCCATTTTCATTTATGACTTTGTCTATTTGGGTGCTCTCTCTTTTCTTTCTGAGGAGCCTAGCTAGAGGTTTATCAATTTTGTTTTTTTTTTTCCAAGAACCAACTCTTGGTTTAATTGATCTGTCCAACTGTTTTTTTTTTTTTTGGATTCCATATTATTTCTGCCCTGTTATTTATTATGTCTCTTCTTGGGCTGGATTGGGGTGCTCTTACTGCTCTTCTACTTCCTTTAGGTATGCTGTTAGATTTTGAATTTGCGCTTTTTCTAGTTTCTTGAAATAGGCCTGAATTACACTATACTTTCCTCTTAGAACTGCTTTTGCTGCATCCCAGAGAATTTGGATTGTTGTATTTTCGTTTTCATTTGTTTCCATATATTTTTTAATTTCTTCTCTAATTGCCTGATTGGCCCAATCATTCTTTAGTTGGGTGGTTTGTTGCCTCCAACTTTTTCAAGGTTTTCCCGACTTTTCCCTCTGATTGAGTTCAAGTTTCATAGCATTGTGATCTGAAAGTGTGCATGGTATGATGTCAATTTGTTTGTATTTATGGAGGGCTGTTTTATGACCCAGTATGTGGTCTATCCTGGAGAATGTACCATGCACACTCCAGAAGAAGGTGAATTCCCTCGCTTCAGGATGTAGAGTTCTATATATATCTATCAATCACATCTGTTCCAATGTGTCCTTCCAGTCCATTGTTTCTTTATGGAATTTCTATCTGGTTGACCTGTTCATTGCTATAAGTGGAGTATTGAAATCCCCTGCAATTGGCACATTCTTATCAATAAGATTGTTTTTGTTTGTGATGGTTTTATGTTTTCAGGTGCTCCAAATTTGGTGCATAGACATTTATATTTGTTAGCTCTTCCTGATGGAGAGACCCTGTAATTATGATATAATGTCCTTCTTCATCTCTTGTTATGGCCTTTACTTTAAAGTCCAGTTTGTCTGATATAAGTATGGCTACTCTGGCTTTCTTTTGACTTCCAATTGCATGATACATATTTCTCCACCCCCTTACTTTCAATCTGAAGGTGTCTTCAGGTCTAAAATGAGTCTCTTGTAGACAGTAGATGGATTTTGTTTTCTTATCCATTCTGCTACCCTGTGTCTTTTGATTGGAGCATTCAGTCCATTTACATTTAGTGTTATTATTGAAACATAGGGTTTTGATTCATTGTGTTTCCTGTAGGATTCATGCTTGTAGTGGTGTCTCTGGTGCCTTGTATTCCCTCATAAAAACATTTCCCTCATCGATTCCCTCTTAGGATTTCTTGTAGGGCTGGTTTGGTGGTGATGAATTCTCTCAATTTTTGTTTATTTGGGGGAAATCTTTATCTTTTCTTCTATTCTGAATGACAGGCTTTCTGGAGAAAAGATTCTTGGCTGCATATTTTTCCTGTTCATGATATTGAAGATTTCCTGCCATTCCTTTCTAGCCTGCCAAGTTTCAGTGGATAGGTCTGTAACCACCCTGATATGTCTCCCTTTGTATGTTAGGGCCTTTTTATCCATAGCTGCTTTCATAATTTTCTCTTTATCCTTATATTTTACCAGTTTCACTATGATATGTCATGCCGATGGTCAATTCAAGTTACATCTGAGGGGAGTTCTTTGTGCCTCTTGAATTTTAATATCTATTTCTTTCCCCATATTGGGGAAGTTCTTGGCTATAATTTGATAAGCATCCCTTCAGGACCTTTCTCTCTTTCTTCTTCAGGAATTCCTATGTATGGGTATTGTTCTTTTTGATTGTATCACTCAGATCTTGAATTCTCCTTTTGTGTTCCTGGATCAATTTCTGTCTCTTTCTCAGCCTACTCTTTTGCTATAACTGTGTCTTCTAATTCACCTATTCTCCTCTGTGCTTCTTCAATCCATGCAGTGGCCGCCTCCATTTTAATCGCCTCATTTATAGCCGTTTTTAACTCATCACAGCTATTTTGAAGGTCCCTAGTCTTTGTATCAATAGCTTCTCTGATGATTTCTATGCTTTTCTCAAGCCCAGCAATTAATTTTATGACAATTATTCTAAATCCTTGCTTCGTTATGTTGCTTATATCTGTTTTGAGCAATTCTGTGGCTGTGACTTCTTCCTGGAATTTCTTTAGAGGCGAGCTCTTCTGTTTCATCACTTTGGCTAGTTTTCTGTCTCTTGTCAGCTTTAAAGCTTGTTATGCGCTCTCCATCTGTTAGTATTGTTCTATTAAAGGAGGCTCATTGACTTTCCCGGGCCTGTATGTTCAGGAAGTGTTCTTTTAATGGTGTCTCTCGGTTTGTCTTGTTGTGCCTTTGGTTATTTTATTTCCCTACTCAGTGATATTTGGGAACATTCTTTTAACATCCATTTTGCCAATTCCCACCTTCTGATTGGATGGTTTAATCCATTTATATTTAATTTAATTACCAATAAGGGAGGACTACATCTCCCATTTTGCTATTTGTTTCTGGTAGGTCTTTCTTTCACCTGCATTTCTTCATTACCACCTTCTTCTTTGTGAGATAGATATTTTCTAGTACTATATTTTAATTCCTGTGTTTCTTATACTTTTTTAAAAAGTATTTTCTTTCCAGAGTGGGTCAGTTGGTTAAGCATCTGACTGTGGATTTCAGTTCAGGTCATGATTTCATGATTTGTGAGTTCGATTCCCATGTTGGGCTCTCCACTGATAGTAGAGAGCCTGCTTGAGATTCTCTCCCTCTCCCTGCCCCTCCCCCACTGGTGTTCACTCTCTCTCTCTCTCAAAATAATAAAATACTTTAAGTTTATTTATTTAATTGGTTGCCCTGGGTATTTTAGGTAATACCTTAATTTTAAAACAATCTAGTTTGCATTACTGCCAATTTATTTCAATAGTAATGAGCTTTGCTGTAGTAATAGGTCTGTTCCCTCTCCTTTTACAATATAGATCAATCAACACAGTTTTATAGATATTGGCTTATGAGGTTGTCTTTGAAATCAGATAGAATGGAGGTGCTTGGGTGGCTCAGTCTGTTAAGTGTCCAACTTTGGCTCAGGTCATGATCTGTGCTGACAGCTCAGAGCCTGGAGCCTGCTTCGGATTCTGTGTCTCCCTCTCTCTCTACCCCTCTCCTGCTCACACTCTTTCTCTCTCTCTCAAAAATTAATAAATATTTTTAAAAGATTAGAATAATAAATAAGATAGATTTATAAATCAGTTACAAGCAAAAACATGTTTAAATTGCCATTTATATTACCTATGTGTTCACCTTGCTGTATCTGTATCAGTTAGGTTTCCACCAGAGAAACGGAATGAGTATATATTGTTACTACAAGAAAGTAGCTTCCGGACTATAGGGGCTGCTGTGCGCTCCCTGGGTCAGCAGGACAGGCCACCAGGAAGGGCAGAGTGGAAGTCTCTGGCACAAACTGAGGATGCTATGCACACATTAAATTTCTTCTTTTTCGGAGTAACCTCAGTTCTGCTGTTAGGCCTTTCAGCTGATTGAATCGCGCCCATCCAAATCATCTCGGAAAATTTCCTTTACTTAAACGCAACTGATGATGAACCTTGATCACATCTACATAATTCCTTCAGACATCCAGATGTGTAGAGAGCTCAGGAGTCATCATTCCTGCTTTCATAACAAGAAAAACGCTGAACAAACTGAAACAGTAACTTTTCTAATTTTTTTAATGTTTATATATTTTTGAGAGAGAAGAGAGCACCCACATGCATGAACGGGGGAGGGGCAGAGAGAGAGGGAGACACGGAATCTGAAGCAGGCTCCAGGCTCTGAGCTGTGCTATGCTGATGCACAGAGCCCGATGCGGGGCTCGAACTCATGCACCATGAGATCATGACCTGAGCCGAAGTCGAATGTTTAACCAACTGAGCCACCCAGGCGCCCCTGACACAGTAATTTTTCTCAGTTAGAGAACTGGGCTCATGGAGCAGCCACCCCAAGAACCAAAGAGGTGGGCGAACTCAGAGAATACAGGGCAGGGTGCGCAGTGGACGCTGCTGGGCCCGTCGCGGTGGGGCATCTAAGCATCTACGCAAATTCCGGGAGGCTGTGTGGTCCAACAGGAGAGGAGAAGACTCTGAGACTCACTAGGTTTTTGTGGTGAACATTGGAGGAAAATTCTCCAGTTTGGTCAGGGGGAGGGGAAAATAACCATTCTGAAATATGTCCAGAGGGCGTGGTGGGGGGGAGAACCACAAGGCCTGCCCAGGAGCTTCATGGGACATGGGGGAGGGTAGATTACCCAACCCCAGCCCCCTCTGGTCTTCACCTAAAGGGGGAAAATACAGAAGGACTTGTGAAGGTCAAGCCCAGGGGCACAGGCCACTAGTACAAGACAGAGACCCATCATCGGGTTTAGGGCACTCCCTTCCCCCACACCTCCCCGCGCATCAGCAGCCTCTGCATAGCAGGGGATGATGGCCAAGAGACGCGGGGCTTCAGGCTCCACTTGAGAAAGAATTTGTATTTCTCAGTGTATACACTAAGGGGCGCCTGGGGGGCTCAGTCGGTTAGGCATCTGGCTTTGACTCAGGTCATGATCTCACGGTTCATGAGTTTGAGCCCCACATCGGGCTCTGTGCTGACAGCTCGGAGCCTGGAGGCTGCTTCAGATTCTGTGGCTCCCTCTCCCTCTGCCCCTCCCCTGCTTGTGCTCTGTCTCTCTCTCAAAAACAAATAAACATTTAAAAAAATTAAAAGAGTTTGTAATGGAAACCCTCCTACACTGTTGGTGGGAATGTAAACTGGTGCAGCCGCTCTGGAAAACAGTGTGGAAGCTCCTCAAAAAACTGTCGATAGAACTCCCCTAAGACCCAGCAATAGCACTGCTAGGGATTTACCCAGGGGATACAGGAGTGCTGATGCACAGGAGCACATGTACCCCAATGTTCATAGCAGCAATGTCAACAATAGCCAAATCATGGAAAGAGCCTAAATGCCCATGAAGTAACAAAATGGATAAAGAAGATGCGGTTTATATACACAATGGAGTACTACTTGACAATGAGAAAGAATGAAATCCGGCCTTTTGCAGCAGCGTGGATGGAACTGGAGGGTGTTAAGCTAAGTGAAAGAAGTCAGTCAGAGAAAGATACCACATGTTTTCATTCATATGTGGAACTTAAGAAACTTAATAGAAGACCATGGGGGAAGGGAAGGGGGAAAATAGTAACAGAGAAGGAGGGAGGCAAACCACAAGAGACTCTTAAATACAGAGAATAAACTGAGGGTTGGTGGGGGGGTGGGGGAGAGGGGAAAATGTGCAGGGCATTGAGGAGGGCACTTGTTGGGATGAGTACTGGGTGTTGTATGTAAGCGATGAACCACAGGAATCTACCTCCAAAACCAAGAGCACACCGTGTACACTGTATGTTAGCCAACTTGACAATAAATTATATTTTTAAAAAATAGTGGTAAGAATAAAATAGACTACAAGGCTCTGTATGATCCAGACCAAAACACAAAGTTTATGGAGGGGGCGCCTGGGTGGCTCAGTCAGTTAAGCATTCAACTTTGGCTCAGGTCACCATCTCACAGTCTGTGAGTTCGAGCCCCGCGTCAGGCTCTCTGCTGACATCTCAGAGCCTGGAGTCGCTTCCGATTCCGTGTCTCTCTCCCTCTCTGCCTCTCTCTCTCTCTCTCTCTGCCCCTCCCCTGCTTATATGCTCTCATGCTCTCTCTCTCTCTCTCTCTCTCTCTCTCTCAAAACTAAGTAAACATTAAAAAAAAAAAAAGAGTTTCTAGGGAAACCCAAAGACAACAGGGGGGAGAAGAGACCAGGACCCCGGAGGACACCGGAGCCTCTGCCACTCACAGCTACAGTGAACAGTGAACGCAGCCCAACTCAGACGGATGAACAGAACACTTTATGCCAAAGTGTTCTATTTATATCAGGTCCGATTTCTCAATACATAATGTTCAGCTTCCAGCAAAAACTTATGAGGCATGAGAAGAGGCACGAAAAAACCCCTGCACAGTCTGAAAAGACAGCAAATGTCAGAACCAGACTCCGACTGTCATGGGTTTTGGAATTATCTAACCAATTCTGTCTTCCATATCTGCAGTTTGTCTGTGTCAAGAATGTTGAATCCCACCATGTGTAACCTTTGAGATGAGCCCCCCCCCCACCCCCTACTCGGCATAATTCCCTCCCGAGCCCTCCCAGCTGCCTGAGTGAACAGTCGATTCTGCTGAGTGAGTCCCACGGCCGGAACATGCCGGGTTGAGCAGCACCCTTGAAAGGACACCGGGCTGTCTCCGGGTTCTCGCTATTGTGAATGAAGCTGCCATGGATATTTGCATACAGGTCATTGTATGGACGTGTGTTTTCATTTCTCTAGGATAAACGTTCAAGAATAACATTGCCAGGTGTATGGGAAGTGAGTGTTTAGTTTTGTAAGAAACTGCCAAAAAACTGCAGAGTGGCTTTGTCATTCTACATTCTCACAGCGACGTGTGAGTGACCTGGTTTCTCCATCTGTCCTAGCGTTGGGTATCACGACTATTTTTTATTTGAGTCATTCTGCTAGATTTATAGGGATGTCACCCCAGACTCAGAGTGACTTTCATTTGTGCTTTCCAAATGGCTCATGATTTTGAACATATTTCATATACTTATTTGCTATCTGCTTACCCTCTTTGGTGAAATTTTTATGTCATTTTATTTTATTTTTATTTTATTAGAGAGAGTGCACATGAGTAGGGGCAGAGGGGCAGAGGGGGAGAGGGACAGACAGAACCTCAGGCAGGCTCCATGCTCAGTGCGGAGCCACAGGGCTCCTTTCTATGACCTTTGAGACCATGAACTGAGCTGAAATCAAGAGTCAGACACTTAACTGATGGAGCTCCCCAGGTACCCCTTTATGTCATTTCTAATTGGGTTGTTAAAGAGTTCTTTACATATTCTAGATACAAATCTTCTGTCCAGTACATAGTTTACAAATATTTTTGCTCAGTCTGAGTTTTGTCTTTTGAAGGAAAAAAGGTCTTTTACGTAGCAAACATTTTTAAATTAAAATTAAAATTAAATTAAATTAAAATTTTTCTTTTATGAATTGTGCTTTTGGGTCCTAAAGATTTTCTACTGCTGTTTTCTAAAAGTTTTATAGGGTTATATTTTACACTTCAGTTTGTGACACATTTTGAGTTAATTTTTCTATAGTTATGAGGTTTAGGTAGAGCTTGATTTTATTTTGGCCTGTGGAGATCTAACTATTCTCCCAGTGTCATTCGTTGAAAGACTGCCCTTCCCATAGTATACTGGTCTTATACCTTTTTTCAGAAATCAGTTGGGACAACTCAAAAGTCCTTCAATAGGTGAATGTTTTTTTTTTTTAAGTTTATTTATTTTGAGAGGGAGAGAGAGTGCAGGTGCATTGGGGAGGGGCAGAGAAAGAGGGAGAGAGGAAAAATCCAAGCTGGCCCTGGGGCTTGATCTCACAAACCATCATATCGTGACCAGAGCCAAAATCAAGAGTCTGACACGTAACTGACCGAGCCCCCCAGGCGCCCCGACATGTGACTAGTTAAACGCACTGCAGTGCATCCACCCCATGGGGTGCTCCCCGCTCAGCAAGAAAGAAAAGAGCAAACTACTGACACACGACAACTTGAACGGATCCTAAGACAATTATGTCAGGTGAAAACAGTCAATGTCAAAGATTACACATTGTATGATTCCATTTATATCGTTTTCTTAAACTTACGGAGCCAGAGAATAAGCTAGTGGCCGCCCGGAACCAGGGAGGGGGAGGAGGAGGGAAGGAGGGGGAGCAGCAAGAGAAGGGGCCAGGGCTGTAGCTACAAGGTAGCCCCAGGGGTGCCTGGGGGCTCCGTCGGTAAAGCGTTCAACTCTTGATTTTGGCCCAGGTCATGATCTCACGGTTGGTGAAGTTGGACTCATGGGATATTCTCTCTCAGAATAAATATCCCCCCCCAAAAAGGGTAGCCCCAGGCATCCTTGTCATGGAAGCGTTTTGTTTCTTGACTGCAGTGGCACCATATATATCTACATATGTGACAGAATTGCTAAACATTAGATACGAGCAAATGCGTACGCTGGACCTGGTGGGGTCGGTATATGATGGCTGGATTGTGTCAGTATCAATCTCCTGGTTGTGACATCGTACTGTAGTTTTGCAAGACGTTGCCATTGAGGAAATTGGATGAAGGGTATACAGGCTTCTTCTGTAATTTTGTTTTAGCTGCAGTGTGAATCTATCGTTGTCTCAAAATAAAAAGGTAAAAGCAGAATACATATTATCTCTATTCCTCAAAAACAGAGCTCAGCCAGACACATCTGTGTGACTGTATTTCTAGGTTTTCTATATTGGTCCACTGGTCTGTGTGTCTCTCCCCAGAAATAGTTCACTATCTTGATTACTGTAGCCATATGGGAAGTCTTCACAGGCACGACGGTGGTTTTGTACTTTATGATTCTTTTAAAAATTGTTTTGGTTCTTCTGTGTCCTTTGTCTTTCCATATAGATTTTATAATGAGCTTGTCTTATTTACGAAAATCCTTTCTTGGAGTTTCATAAGAATTGTGTTACACCTATAGATCGATTTGTAAAGAATTGACATCTGTACTCTGTTGAGTGTTTTAATCCATGAACATAGTCTGTCTCTCTGTTTATTAAATCTTTGATTTCTTTCATCTGGCTTTGTAGTTCCCAGCATACAAGTCCTGTACAGGGTTTGTTAGATTTATATCTAACTATTTGAGTTTTTCTGAGCAGTTATCAGTAACATTGTATTTTTAATTGTGCATCCACATGTTCATTGTCAGCATATAAAAATGTGATTAGTTTCTGTAGTTTGTACTCTGTAACTTTGCTGACTCATTAGTTGTAGGAAATTGTTTTCTTGTTGTTTTTTAGGAATTTTTCAAATCTGGATTCCTTGGGATTCTCTACCTAGACCATTGTATCACCTGAAAATAAAGATGGTTTTGTTCCTTTTTTCCTTGTGTTCCAGCTACCTCCCCGTATATGCCGACATACAGGAGCCCTATGTGTATCTGCGAAACAGCCACGTGGACGTCCCCAACCTCTACCTGGGCGTGCCCACCAAGGCGGCCGTGACCCTCATCAATGGCACACTCCTGCCCACCGGCTTCCACTGGGGCAAGGTGCGTGAGCCTCCACGCCTGGGCACCGGGCTGTAGCCCTCAGCACCGAGGCCCCTGTGGGGAGGGAGGTTGCCCCTCAGGCGCTCCCCAGAAGAGAGGCTCACCTCCCCCCATGGCCTGCCCATTGCCCCACCAGGCACAGAAATGCTGGGCTCCTTGAAGGGAGCACATCTGGTCTGGTTTTCCGTGCCCCGCCTTCAGGGAGTTCCCATTCCCTCCCTCAGGGGGGGTCGCTGGGGCACCCAGCTCGGCCTCCCAGCCAGCCCGGCCCATGACCGGCCCATGCAGCTGTAGAGAGCCCAGCCAGGCTCCGCCCACGGGGCTGATGTGGCCCGGCTTCCTGCGCCATGGTGGGCGGGGCCGTGTCCATCGAGTGAGGGGCCCTCTGCTCACCTCCACCCTAGACCTCCCGGGGCAGCTTGTTCAGTCCGGCAACTTCTGGCAGGGGTGAGGCTCCTCCAGGGTGGGGACGGGGAGGCAAAAGGACCAGCGGGTTGTCCCGTCAGTGAGCACCCTGCCCCTGCTGTGAGCCACCAGACTGCCAGCCCCACGCCGGGCACGCGGCAGTGCAGAGTGCCGTCTGGACGGGCCCCCAGCATGTGCCAACCCCTCCCATGTGCCCGCAGCTGCTGGGGCGCCAGGCACCCTGCTGCACGGCCAAGGTCTCCCCGCGACGCGGCACACTGGGCCCCAGTGAGGAGCGCCAGCTCAGCCTGGAGTTGACGGCTCACACCCAGGTGGGTAAGGTGGCGAGGCCTGAGGGCCTGGGGGGCACCCTGTGACTCTGTACGCCTCTAGTCCCACTCCTGCCTCAGATGGGTCCGGGCCCCCATTCCTGGGAGGCCTGCTCTCTAGGGACACGAGGTCAAGAAGCCCGGAGCAGGCCCCAATGTGCCCTGAGACCCACGGGCCATGTCTGGCCTTGGCTCCAGCTGCCCCCGCCCCCCCTGCAGCCGGAGGTGGCCCAGCTTTCCAGTTTGCCCAGATGGTGCAGAGGCCAGCTGGCCACCGTCCCCCGGGAGGGCCCTCGGGAAGGCCATCAGGGCTGGTCGCCGCCTCTCTGTGGTTCTTGTGGGGAAAGAGACTTCTTCCTCACAGGGACACAGACCCCGTCCCATGTCCCCACCGGCAGACACGGACGCCGTGGACTTACTTTCTCAGCTGCGCCCGAGCTCTGGGGTGACAGGCAGATGGGCTGGGGCACAGAGCAGACCTCGCGCAGGAAGGGCTTGATTCGTGTGGTCGCAACGTCAGAATAAGTGTGAGCTCCTGTAGAGGCCCTGTCTGAGGGGGTCTCCCTCCACGTGGGCCACCCAGGTGTCTGGAGCAGACGGAGCCAGGCGCCCGCGGAAGGGCCAGGGCGCGGGGTACCGGGCAGGGCCTGTGGGTGGGGCGGCTCCACAGACACGAGACTGCACGAGGTCCAGACCTTTGTGCCGAGCACCCCACAGCCACCACGCATGCGAGGGACGGCCATCTGAGGCCGCCCTGGGACCCGCCTGTCATGATGCGCCCCCGGGGGGCTTTCTTACAGGAGGAGCTGAGCGACCTGGCCCTCCCTTGTACCGTGTCCGGCATGAAGGAGCCGCTGGTCCTGGGCATTTCCGGGAAACCCCAGGGACTGCAAGTGACTATTGCCACCTCTGTGGAGGGCCCCGATGGCAGGTGAGCCCAGGGCCTGAGGGCTGAGCAACCGTACAAAGAACTAGCCTACAAGTGGTGCCACCGTGGGACCAGCCTACCTGCAGCTGATTCCCGCAACCAAGAGAGGGCCGTGGGGTCACTGTGGCCCCCCACTGCCTCTGTGGGAACAGGGCTCCCCACCCAGCCCTGCCCTTCGTGCAGCCTTTCCTCCACACTTTCGGGCGTGCTGTCCAGGCAGGTCCGAGCCCCAGGGCACAGGGCCGTAGGCAGCCTGGACTTGCCCACACGAGGCCGGGCAGCTGGGAGACAGGCCCGTCACCCCAGGCAGAGTTGAGGCCCCCGTAGGCGACATAGGCGTGTCCTGGGGTGACAGCGGGAGGCGGCGCAAGGATGCACGGAGCGTGGGGGCAGCTCCGCACTCCTGCCCAAGCGGGCTCACCCCGCAGGGCCAAGGGCGGCAGGTAAGGGAGCGCCCCCCACATGGGGCAGTGTCCTCGGCACAGAGCGGCAGCTGGACCACCTGGAGGAGCTCTGCCTTGACTTTGGCTCAATGGTGCCTCTGAGGACCTGCGTGAACCGCCAGCTCATCCTGACCAATCACTCCCCGATACAGACCCCGTTCACCCTCAAGTTTGAGTACTTCGGGAGCCCCCAAAACAGCCGGGGTCAGAACGCCAGCCTGTAAGTGTGCTTTCTTCCAGGCGCGGGGCCCGGGGCTGTGGCCCCGTGGGGTTGCCCCAGGGGCACGCAGTGGCTCAGGTGGCCAGAGGCCGGCCCGTGTCAGGACGGCGAAGGCGCGTCTGTCTCCGTGCTTAGACGTGGAGAAACGCGGGGAAGCGGGTCCCACTGGCCCACCTCCCAGACTCTGGGGGCCTTCGGGAGACGCCGGGGTCCCGGAGGAGGAAGATTCTGGTAGGGCAGGCAGTGTGTGGGCCGGGGCAAGCCGGGTAGGCTCCCCGGCGGCGGAGGGGGCCATGTAGGCAGCGCTGAGGTCTAGGCGTTCTGCGAGGTTATGGTTGGAACTCATCCAGGGCCTGTAGTCACATCCAGAAATCGGCGGTTTACCAGCACGGCCCCCAGCAAGCACCTCCCCGCTTAACCCCCCAAGTCAGGGGAGCGCAGCGTAAAAACCACTGCCGTGGGTGGCAGGAGCCATGAACGGTTTGTGAGCCATTAACTTTCCCACCAGGAAAGTTAGTGTCCGCTCGATGCTCAGCAGAAAAGACTGGAAACAGGGTCTCTTGCAGAAGGCTGGGCGCTGGGCCAGGATTGTGTCCGGGTCACCAAGGCTCAGAGCCATGACAGGTCCCTACCCCAGCGCCCTCCTGCACTTCTTAGAAGGCAATCCATGGGCTGGGGGGTGGGGGCTATAGCTGGGGTGCTTTGGGTGGCAAGGCTGTGGCCACCCCAAGACCAGAGAGGGAGGTGGGCGGACCTGACCCCGCGGGAGAGCCGGCCCCGGCCCCTGCAGGTTGCCGGGAGAGGGGGCCCAGCTCTGGGGAACGGCCCTGCCGGCTCGATGCTGACTCTGTGTCCTGTCCGGTAAAGCCCCGACGTGCCGCCTGCCCTGCTGACGACGTCTCGGATTCGAGAAAACTGGGCCAAGCGAGAGCAGCTGAGTAAGAGCCCCAGGGTGGGCCAGAGCAGGGTTTCCTGCTGCTTCTTAGGTTGCGGGCTGCCTGCCAGGGGTGGGGGGGCCCTGGCCATAGAGCCCATGTCAGCATCTTTTCTAGCAAGACCTCTGAGATGGCTACGGCCCTCCGTACCCCACTTTGGAAGGAGGCCATCTTCTGGCCGGGCACATGGCCCAAGCACATGGCCCAGGCACAGGGCTCGGTTTTCATGGGGAGGGTGGCAGCTCCGAAGGGAGGTTTCCCTCTGGGGCATGGCCCCCAAGAGGCACAGAAAGCGGTCTGCTGGGCTCTGGGCTCCCAGGAGGAGATCTCTCCTGGGTCTGGCGAGGCGGTGGAGTGGCCAGCCTGGTACAGCGTGTGGCTGACTCCTGAGGGTTTGGACCTCATTCCTCCGAGTGCTGAATCCCCGCTGCTGGCTCTCGCCCAGATTTAATGGAAAGCATGCTGTCTCATGGGAAGGGAGCCGCCTTCTTCCCCCACATCTCCCAGGGCACGCTGGGGGCCCACCAGCAGCTGCGCATCGACGTCACGGGCTGTGCAAACATGTGGGGCCAGTACTGGGACGACCTCACCTGCACGGTAGGGACGCACCCTGTGCCCGCCTCCCCTCCGAGCTCCGTCTCCTCCAGGCCCCGGCCCTCAGCCCCTCAACTCGCCAAGCCGGAAGACGGTGCCCATGAGCTTGGCATGGGCATTCGTGTCCGTGGCAACCACAGGGACTCAGGCGGGAGGGACTCTTGTGAGAACCTTCCATAGGTTCTCCTGCGGGGTCCCCCGAGGCTGGGCCCACGCTGAGGAGGGCAGGGGAGTCTGATGGGCCGCCTGCTGGGCCTGGAGGGGCAGTGGGTACAGAGAAGCAGGAACAGCCTCCTGGAGCCGTGTTGTCGCTCGCCCATTGGTCCTCCACTCACTCAGTGTGACTCGACCACCTGAACAGAGGAAATGGGGAGCCAGGGAATGCCATGGCGTCAAGGGACCAGAGTGGCCAAGGACCGGTGTGTGTGTGCAGGTGGGCGACCTGCCGCCCGTGGTCATCCCCGTGCGCATGGCAGTGGTGGGCTGCCCCATCAGCTCCCGGAGGACCACTTACTACACGGCCGGCCAGCCGCAGAAGGAGCCTGTCATCAGGTGACCCCGCCCCCCGCCAGCCTCATCCTCTAACCCTTGAAACCCTCTGGCCTCCAGCGTGCCTGTCCAAGTGACTGGTGGCTCTCCAACTGGCCCAGGCCACTTGGTGCCACCCAGAAAGAAACCCCAGGACGGGGCTGCCCGGGGGAGAGAGGCCTCAGGGGACGTGGCTGCTGTCTGCTAGTTGCGGAGGGCTTGGGGGGACAGAAGTAGCAGATGGTCCGTGCGGCCTGAGGTCAGGGCCAGGCCCGGGGCCCCCACACCACGAGAAGGGATCTGCACTGTCGGTAGGTGGGAGTGGGCGTGGGCAGCCCTGGGCCACGGCTCACCAGGCACCGCACGGGGAAGGCCTCCAGCCCGGGGTCTCCGTGACTTTGGGATGGACACTGGGGGCCTCCTCCCAGGCTGAGCCCCAGCTCCAGCCTCCTCTCCGAAGCAGGGTGCGGGCTGGCTAGGGCTGCACTGAGCCTGGTGTCCCGCCTCCAGGTTTGGCACCCAGGTGTCCGGAGGAGACACAGTCACCCGGGTCCTTCGCTTGAATAACTCCAGCCCCTGCGGTAAGGGGCTCTCTACAGGCTGTGCCGTGGGGCGGGCAAGGCCGGGAGGCACGCTGGGGCCCCAGAAGCTGCTGGCCCAGGACCGGCTCCCAGAATCCAGGGGCCTGGTTCCTGAGGGCCAGGCTGGGGCGAGACCGGCCAGCCGGGGGATTTCCTGCTTGAGCACAGGGCCTGCCCTTGCCCGGCCCCGGGTCCCTGCGCACGTGGGGCCTTCGATGCTCTGTTCTCACAGGTTCACTCTGCATAAGGCCAGACACTGGCAGGGACACCTCCCCTTCCCCGTTAGCCAGTGGTTCCTGAGCCACCGCCAGGTGCCCGCACAGGTTGCTGGAGGTCCAGGGGGAACGGGCCGGCTGAGTCTGCAAGGAGAGGCCCCTGTGCTGATGGGGCAAGGACAGGACTGTGGGCTGCCCTCAAACTGAGTGCATTGAGGGGACTGGTGGAGGGACGTCCAGGCTACATCCAGGAGGGAGGACGAGCCAGCTGGGCCCTGGGCCTCGTGTGGAAGGGGCGGTGCCTAGGCCACGGAAAGAGCTTCGGCAGTCTGGAGGAGGAGGGGCTAAGGCATCTCGAGGCTAGGCCACCCCATGGGCTGAGCCAGTCTCGGGGGGCAGGGCCCAGGCAGCTCCGTCTTTAAGCTCCATGGTAGTTGTTAGGAATGTGCAGGGGGCAGGGGAGATGGGGTGGCAGTCGGTGACCCTTGTCGTTTGGCCACTAGGTCCAGGCAGTTAGGAAAAGGACATAATCGGTTTTATTAGGATCTCCTGGCATCTCCGGGGACGCCTGGCAGGCTCAGGCAGTAGAGCATGCGACGCTTGATCTCAGGGTTGTGAGGCCGAGCCCCACGCTGGTGGAGAGATTACTTAAAACTAAAATCTTTTGCAATAAATCCCCTGCTGTTCCCAGCCGGGCACTGTCAGCCACGCGGAGAGCTCATCCCCTCGGTGCCCTTCCCCGTTCTCACCCCGAGTCACTCGGAGCTGTTTCTTTGTGAACACAGAGAGCTGAGCTTTTTAAAGGCCCAACCTGGCATTATCTTTTAATAGGAAAAGTCCATCGATAGATTTCTTGTTTTGTGATTCGTTTTACTTTTTCTTTCTTGTGCTTTTTGTGACTTTGTCCTGTTTTCACTTTGTTTAATTTGGAGTTTCTCTTCGACCTTCCTTTCATTTGGTGGTTCCCTCCCTGTCCTTGGTGGTTCATCGTGTGCATAGGTCTGTCTTACTGAACTTCTGAGAATGGAGGTCACTGGTGGCCTTGGTGAGAGGGATTTGGTGGGTTTAAGAGGCAGAGGCCAAGGTGACAACTTGAAGAAACACCAGCTGGGCCCCCTGGGCGTGTTCACCAGGTCTCCCGCAGGGCGGCTGAGTCTGCGGGCAGAAGATTGTCGGTGACCGTGGGCAGGGCCCCACAAGTGTGCTGGGCAGGCAGAGAGGGTCCTGGAAAGGTCGTCTGGCAGAGGGAAGCGTGTCCAGGATGGGGAGGACTGGCCTTGCCTCCATGCTGTGGGAAGCAGCTAGGAGAGGGGTGGCGGCACAGATGCCTGCCAGGACAGGGGCGTGTTGAGATGGGACGCCAGGGCTGTCTGGATTTGGGGGCTTTGGTAGGTGAGTTGGGGCCAGCAGTCTGGTACCCAGGAGGCAGCACAGGTGTCAGCAGGGAAGGCATGACAGTGGGGACCAGAGGGTCCCTTCGGTTCTCCAGGGTTAGGCTTTGCCCGGTGGGTAGAAGGATGGGGGTAACGGGGGACAGGCATCCTGGCAAGATGGTGGCACCCAGACTAGTCTGGCTGGGGAAGGAAGTGAGTGCAGCAGGAGGTGATGGACAGAGGGGAGGTGGGGAGAGGGGCTGGGGGGCCTGGGGGAGCTGTGGGGAGCCCCAGATGCCCAGGGTGGTGCACGGGGACGTGAAGGTGTGCAGGACTGCTCCTGCACGGAGGGGAGAATAGGCACCATCAGGGGGTGCCTGGAGGGGGTTCAGGGAAGGTTCAACCGCCCCTACCTCGGCCCCCCCGCTGCCCCAGATATCCGCCTGGACTGGGAGACCTACACCCCAGAAGACAGGGAGGACCGGCTGGTGGAGCTGCTGGTGTTTTATGGACCACCTTTCCCGCTGCGGGACCAAGCGGGCAACGACCCCTTGTGCCCAGAGACCCCTGAAAGCAGCAGCTCCTTCTGGTCCCCAAGCCCCTCCAATGAGTCTGAGTCCAGCCATGAAGCGGTCCAGTCTGTGAGCAGGGGGCAGGGGGGGAGGGGGAGGGGGCAGGAGTCGGGGCCAGTGGGCGCTGAGCCTGTGAGCCCGGCGCCTCCCTGCTGACAGGCTGAGAGCTGCTCCGGTGTCACCAACGCGGCCTCACGCAAGCTCATCTCAGTGGTTCTGCGGGAGCATGACGGGGTGCCCTCTGGCCCCCTGTACCGCGTCAGCCCGGAGCAGATGGTGAGTGGGGGCGGGGCGGGACGCCCCCTCGAGCGGCCAGGTGGGGGCGGGGCAGTACCTCGCCGCTGTCTCTGCCAGGTGGTCCCCGCGGGGGGCAGCAGCACCATCTCCATCTCCTTCACACCCACGGCCCTCCGCCCCGACATCCGGCACAAAGTGGAATGTGTTGGCTATGCCCTAGGCTTCCTGAGCCTGGATGACGAGGTGAGCCCTCCCGGCCTGGGGGGTGGGGGCGGCGCTGCCTCCTCCGCTCAGGGGCCACTGGTGACGGGTCTTGGGCTTGGCAGGTGGAGGGAGAGCTCCCCGGGCGGCGGCGGCGTGGGCAGGACTTCGCCGTGGGGCCCCTGAGGCTGGACCTGCACGGCCACGTGAGGCCTGCACAGTGAGTGGCCGCGCCTCCCGCCACCCCTGCTTGGGGAGCACCTTCCCTCTGGGAGCAAGGAGGATGGGAGGGAGGAGCCAGCAGGTGCGCCCAGGTAAAGGCTGGCCAGGGCCTGATGAGCAGGGAGGGGACCTGGGAGGTGAGCCCAGCCACGCCCATTGCTGGCAGGCTGAGCGTGGAGCTGGACAGTGGTGGTGGCATGGAGTTCCGGCACCAGGCCAGCGACCTCATCCCCAAGTGGCCCTGCCAATCCCCCGGACCTCAGCAGCCCTGTCCTGAGGTGAGTGTGCCCCCTGCCCCCCAGCCCTGCCAATCCCCCAGACCTCAGCAGCCCTGTCCTGAAGTGTGCCCCCCGCCCCCGGCCCCGCCAATCCCCCGGACCTTCGCCTCTGTGGCCACCCAGGTGCTGAGTGAGTTGGTGACCACCCGCCACCTGAAGCTGACCAACACCACAGAAATCCCACAGCACTTCCGGCTCTGGGTCTCCAGGCCCTTCTCCGTTTCCCAAGCCGGGGCCAGTGGCAGCCGCGGGGGTCCTCATCGGGAACCCGGGCGGCAGGAGGAGCCGGCCACAGCGGCCAGGCAGCTGGTGCTGGGCCGGAGGGAGAACATGCTGGTGAGTGGGCGGCCACCCTCCCCGGGCACCCGTCACCCTGCCACACTCGCACGCTCTCGTGTCACCCGCTTCCGGAGCTTCGGTGCACAGGCGCGCTCCCCTCCGGGATGTGCGTGCGCACGCCGAGACCACCCCGAGGCCCTCGTCCTGGAGGGGAGAGGGGAGACCCCCCCCCCACGGCTCACTCAGCCTTTGCCTCCTCCTCCAGAGGTAAATGGAGGGGCAGCCCCAGAGCACAGGCAGAGGTCCGGGTCGACCAGAGAACCCTAGCAACACAGGCTGTCACCAAGTAGTTCAAGGTGCCTCTAAAATGCCGCAGGCGGGGCGCCTGGGTGGCCCAGTTGTTAAGCATCCAACTCTCGACTTAGGCTCAGGTCACGATCTCAGGTTCTGGAATTGGAGCCCCGCGTAGGGATCTGCGCAGCCAGCAAGGAGCCTGCTTGGGATTGGCCCTCCCCCTCCCCAAATAAACTTTTAGAGGAAAGGTCTCAGGGAGCCCAGGGCTCCCAGAGAAGGGACAGCTCAGGACAGCGCACCCTCCCCCTCCCTCTGCTGCTGGAGCCAGTCTGCTCCTGACCCGATTCTCCCCCGCCCCCCACCTAGTCCTTTCTGAGCCGGCGCCTCCACTCTTGCTGGAGGGCATTCTGTCTCCCCAAATAACCCTGCCCTCCACCCTGTGCCCAAGCAGGGCCCTGGCATCCTCCCTCCCCGCCCCACGCCTCAGTCTCCCTGCCCCCTCTTCATCCCACACCCACGTCTTGGTCTAGGACAATACAGACTTGGGTTTTAGAAAGCTTGTTGGAAATACAAGTTCACGGGCCCCACCTCCAGAGAGGAGAAGGTTCAGGCTGAGGCCCAGGAATCTACTTTTTACAAAGGGCCTTTGTTGACTCTATGGAGCTAGTCCCAAAGAGCTGGGGGAACCGACCCCCCCACCCTATTGGGCTAAGCTACACCTTGGCCTTGACGCATGTTCCCCGCTGCTTACAACCCCTCAGAGGCTCCTCTCCATCCTCAGGAGGAGGACACAGGCAGCACGGGGCCAACAGCCCTGCTCACACCAAGGGGTAATGCTTGTCCTGTCCCCTCTAGGTCCTTGGCTACTGGTGCTAACAGGTGCCAGGCACAGAGCAGGGTGCGGCATCTGTGGACCAAGTGCCTCAGACAGGGGCGCCAGGTGGAGGGAGGCACTCCACGGGCCTGGTCTGGGCCGGCCCTGCAGGGTGTGAGGTCAGGGGCCGAGGAAGGAAGGAGCCGGGTCTTCAGGTGGGGAGCCTGCCTTGTTTGCATCTGCTCAGGTGGACGTGTCCTTCTCGCTGTCCCTGGAGCTGCTCTCCTATCAGAAGCTCCTGGCTGACGAGCTGCCGCCCGGGATGGGCATCCGGCAGCATGCCAGCGGGGAGAAGGAGATGGTGTTCACTCAGAACCTGCTCCTGGAGCACGCCAACCGGACCACGCAGGTGAGTCCCGGCTTGCTCCCCGCTGGGTTGGAACTGGGCCAGACCACCTCGGGGGTCGGAGGAGGGCAGACCCCACTCGACCCTTAGAAACGAGAGGAGCCCCAGTGCTTGCCCTGAGGGCCCAATGCCCTGGAAGACGCCTTGCCCTGAGGTCAGGTTTCCTTCTCTGACTCAGCTCAGAACCAGGGGGACTGCTGTGGGCTGGGAGATGTGGGTGAGGGACAAAAAGGAATAGTCTAAGGGGATGGGTTCTAGGAAGGCGGGAGGAAGGCTCGGGCTGGCCCGGCAGGCCCCCCAGCCGGAGCCCAGGGCCCAGAAGGGAGAGGGGAGAGGGCCCAGAACGCAGGAGGGGCAAAGGGCTGGGCCTTGGGGGCCCCCATGGGATGGAGGAGGACAGCGAGGGCGGCCTGACCAGGGAGCAGAAAACAACTTGATTGGGGTAGGGGGAGAGGGGTGGTGGGCAGGAAGAGAGCTGGCACTTTCTGGGCCCTTTACCTGCACAGATGCCCCGGCCTGGGTTCTGACACTGGCATGGCCCCTCTGATGCTACCTGTGTGCTTCTCAGAAGCTCCCGGGTGCGCACCCCTGGCTCAGAGCCAGGCAGGAGTGGCCCTGGGCCCCCACGTCACAGGCTCTTCCCCCTAGGTGGTGCCCCTGAGGGCCACCGTGGCTGTGCCCGAGCTGCAGCTCTCCACCAGCTGGGTGGACTTCGGGACCTGCTTTGTGAACCAGGAGCGGGTCCGGGAGGTCTCCCTCATGAACCTGAGCAGCTGTCGGAGCTACTGGGCTGTGCTGATGGGTAGGTGGTACCCGCTCACCGTGGCCCCTGCAGGAACCCGGGAGTTCCTGCACAGATGGCTGCCCCGCTGCCCCGCAGCCCCTGACGGGGGCTCCCTGGGGTGGCGGACGGGGCAGCCTGTGCTTCCCTCACTGCAGGCCGGCAGGAGCCAGACACGGAGCCCACGGCCTTCAGGGTCTCTCCAAGCAGCGGGCAGCTGGAAGCGCGCCTGGTCAATGCGCCTCCGAAGACCGTCACCCTCCAGGTTTTCTTTACTGCCAGGTACCAGCCTCTCCCCGTCCACCCTCACCCCGCTGCCCCCCCCAGGCCTCTTCCTACCCTCAGCCCACTACCCCCCCCCCCAACAGGAGCAGCACGCGGTACGAGTCCACACTGGCGGTGGAAGGCGTGCTGGGCGAGCAGGCGTGCACCCTGCGGCTCCGCGGACACGGCTCTTACGACGAGAGATATGTGTGGGCCCCGTAGCTCGGAGGCTCTGCCCTCGGCCCCCCGCCCTGGAAATAAAGCAGGATCTAGAGCTGCGCTACAGAGTTGCCGAGCAAGGGTGCAGCTCCTGGGGTGGGGGGGCCCCTTGCAGGGCGGCGTCCTCAGCCCTGCGTTGTGTGACCCGAGCGCTGGGGGAAGAGCTGGCAGCAGCAGGACTCCGTGGGTCGTGACCGCCGGGAAGAACCACACGCACCGGGAGGAGAACAGGTTTACTGGCTGGGGCGCAGCTCCCAGGGTGGCCCAGGGACCCCGGCCAAGCGCAGCCCGAGGCCCAGCACACCTCCGTGCTCGGCCGCATCACTGGTGCACCTGTCAGTCCCTGGGTCTTGACTTGCTGCTGCCGCCTGGGGCCTCAGTTTCCAGGGTACTCAAACACAGCCGCGGCTCCCATCCCGGTCCCGATGCACATGGACACCACCCCGTACGCCCTGCGGGAGCAAGCCGGCCCATGTTTGCGGGGTGAAGGCAGCGGCCTCGCTGCCGGGCCCCACGCCGCCCACCGAGGCCTGTAGCCTCAGTCCAGAGGGCGTGTTCACGCAGGTGCCCCCCTCGGCCGCCCCCACAGGACACCCCGCCTCACCTCTTCCCCCGGCGCTTCAGCTCATTGAGGAGCGTGATGACCTGTCGGGCTCCAGTGCAGCCCAGGGGGTGGCCCAAGGCCACGGCCCCCCCCAGGGGGTTCACCTTCTCGGCCGGGAGCCCTAGCTTCTCCACACAGTAGACGGCCTGGGAGGAGGCGGAGCGTCAGCCAGGGCTCCCTCCCCTGCACCCCAGGGCCCCGGCAAAAGCAAGCTCACCTGGCTTGCAAAGGCCTCATTGATCTCAAAGATGTCCACATCATCCACCGTCAGCCCTGTGGGCAAAGGGAAGACCTGGACTGCCCAGTGTCCCCGGGGTAGAGCTCCCCAGGGCCCCACGCCACCCCTGACCTGAGGGCTACCTGGTGTGTCTGCCCCACATGACCAGATGGGTCCCAGCTGTGGGGCGAGGAAGGGACTTGGGTAGGGATGCTAGCCCACCCCACCCTCACCCCCTCCCCTAAGAGCACGAGAGGCAGAGCGGGAAGGAGCCGCCTTACCTGCTTTTTGCAAAGCTACAGGGATGGCATAGGCAGGTCCGATGCCCATGATGTCCGGGGGGACCCCCACCACTGCGTAGGAGCGCAGGACCCCGAGGATGGGAAGGCCCAGCTGCTCAGCCTTGGCCCTCCGGGCCAGCAGGAGGGCGGCGGCCCCGTCACTCACCTGACTGGAGTTCCCTAGAGGCAAATGACAGGGGGGAGGAGGCTTCAGGGCCCTAGAAGAGCTGCTCCTGCACACCTCGCCCCGCTGCCCCTCCCGGCCCTCCCCCTCCTCACCAGCGGTGGTGGAGCCGCCCTTCTTGAAGGCAGGCTTCAGCTTGGCCAGGCCCTCCATGGTGGTGCCGGGGCGGACGCCCTCGTCCTGGGCCACAGTGACGCTCCGCTCGGCGCCCTTGTCGTCGCGGACCGTGGTGGTCACAGGCACGATCTCGGCTCGGAAACAGCCCTGGCTCTGGGCTCTGGCGGCCCTGCCAGCACCATGGACAGCCAGGCTCAGGCTCCCGTAGGGTCCCTTCCTTCCAGGGGTGCCTCCCCCTGCGTCCACCGCCCCCACCCACTGGGACAAGCACACAAGCTTGGGCTGCTAAATGCGAGGTCGTGCTCACCGGGGGTGGGGAGCTGCCCATCCCCAGCCTGGGGGCGGGAGGCCTTGCAGGGCCTTCTTCGCTGCCAGCCTCGTATCTTTGGACCCTAGCCAATCCCAGTCGTGATGAGGAAGGGGAGGTTTAGGAGTGGGCGCCCCCCTTCTGAGCCTGCCGTCGCTCTGCCAAGCTGAGGACGGAGCCCCGGAAATATGCATGCTGGGCTCTGCCAACTTGTCGCCCCTTCCCACCTACTGAAAGGACACCTGCTACACACTTAGTGCATCCGGGGATGTGAACGGCACAGCAGCACAAGGCGTCGGGGGCGACCCTGGCAGTCACATGCAAAATGCCAGTGCCTAGGGGTTTCCCCGGGGAACATTCCACACTTCTCCTTGTTTTCAGATGGCTCCTTGACCCCAAGCACTGCCTCAGAGAAGCCCACTCCCTTCTCTCACCGTTCTCTCTGGGCGTCTGGGGCTCCCCAACCTCGGCCTGCGCCTGCCCTGAGGCCTGAGCCCCTGTGCTCGTGCGGTGTTACCCCCACCCCAGCAGTGCCGCCCCGGAACCTGGGCTGTCTGGAGTGGCCGGGGCCGCCCCGTCTGGTCGCCGAGCCTCAGTCCTGGCCCTCACTGCTCCCCTCACGACTGGACGGGGAACCTGAAGCCCAGCCAGGGAGCAGAGACTCGGCCGTGGAGGTGCCGCCGACACACGGGGCCCCGGGCCCCGCCCACCTCTTTCCTGGCAGGCGTGGGCTTGGCCACCACTCCCTGCCCAGCTGTGGCCCCTTGATCCAGCCTCAGGACCTCACTCTGTAGCACCTTAACCGCCCCCATCCCGGACAGCACTCACTTTTGCTGGGAAGCCAGGGCAAAGGCATCCTGCTTCTCCCGCGAAATGCCAAACCGCTCAGCTACGTTCTCTGAGGTTATCCTAAAACAGAACCAAGACACCATGGGGTCGTGCCCAGTAGCCGGCACCCGGGCCGGGTCCCGGCAGCCGCAGGCAGCAGAGAGAGAACAGCACTTGGTGGAGAGTTGGGGCACAGATGGGGGGTGGGGGGCAGTGCTGCCTGGACCCCGAGGGGCCTGCACACCAGAGACCAGCCCAACAGAGGGGCAGATGAGGGATGGGGGGGGGGGACACTAACTGGCCAGTCCTGGTCAGCCCTTCCTATGCCTCGAGGAAGGTGCTCTAATGCGGGAAGATGGCGGCCCCCATGGCCCTCTGGGAAGGCCACCCCCGTGCTTGGAACCAGCTCGCGTCCTGGGAGCTGGGAGCCACTGCTTGGCCTTCCAGCCTGGGCTCCTGGCCTACAGGCTCCCCTGCGAAACAGGGTCACTGGGTGTGGAGGAAGACAGGGCACTGTGCTCCCCCAGCCTCAAATCCGGGGGAGTCACAGCTCCCTGCCTCGGGGCCCAGGGGGTGGCCCAGTGACTACAGAGCTAAGGTGCCATGCAGATGCAAGGCGCTTGTAATGTTGCATCCGACAGGACCCAGGCCCCTCACGACGTGTTACAGCTCAAAGCCTCCCGGCTTTGGCGTGCAGCTGCCATGGTCCCTCGGGAGCCAGGCCCCTCAGCGTGGGGATGACAGGCTGGGCCCTACCCGGACACCCAGAGCACAGAGAACCTGGAGGCCTCAGGAAAGGGAAGTCAGGGGCAAGTCTCACCCTGTGTCCCAGCAGAGCTGAACAAGCTCAGAGGCAGGAGGCCCCAAGATGACCCAAGTCCCTGCACCCCTGCTCCAGGCGGGGCAGGAAGGGGTCTGTGGGGACACACTCACCCCATGGGAATCAGGCAATCTCTGGCCTTCTCCTTCTCCACCAAGCGCGAAGTGATATTCCCAGGGTTCCCTCTGTCGGCCAGCGACATGGACTCCACCCTGAGGAGGCGGCAGAGCGTGTGGTCACTCTCAGGACCCGCCCAGGGTTACCTGTGCATCTGGCGAGCGCTGGGAAATGGCAGGGAGCCCTGGGAAAGTCAGCGGGCTGCGTGGGAACCCTGGGCAGGGCCAGCAGGGCAGAGCTGGGGGTGCAGGGCTGCTCTGTCCACCCCGCCCCCCACGCCAGCACGGAGCGCTGCACCGTCCACACTCCCTGGCAAGGCTGAACATCCCCACCACCGCCCTCCTGTTGCCAGCCAATCAGCAGCTCGCACGGAGAGCCGCCCAGTGCTGGCCGCAGGAGGGGCGACGCCCCCCAGAAGCCCTGGCCCAGAGGCTGCCACGGCAAGAGAGACAAATATTTGAAAAGCCGCAGGTCAAAGAGCATGCGCGGCACAGCCAGGAGGTGGTGACTGCTCGGGGAGGCAAGGTCTCCGAGCGGCCAAGAGGCCCGGCAAGGAGATGCAGGAACATAGGGCCTCAGGGTGACACAGAACTTTGGATGCTTTTCATGTGCCCTGTGTACTTTAAAATCTTTTCGAATGTTGGAGCACGCTGACAGCATCGGTCCCGTGCCATGTCCCAGAGCGTCAGCAGCTGTTATTACTCTATTAAATCTTGTCAACTTCAACAGGACTGCGGCAGTTACCCCATTTTAGAGATGAGGACACTTGAGGCCCAGAGAGGTGAGTGACTCGTCTATAGTCACTCAGCAGTGATCCAAACTTGGAAATGCAGGTGTCCAGCCCCAGAGCCCACTCCCAGCCAGGACACCAGGCGCTCGGATCCCAAGCAGCCGCTGGGGGACGGTCTTGGCCCAGACCGTCACTGCTCTAGAAACACGGTCTTTACCTGCCTGGGGCCTCAGACACCCTCTAAAAACCTCATGAAGGCTTCAGCCTTCTCAAGTCCCAACCCCCTCCCTCCCCCATAAGATAGAGGAGCATGAGGGAACTCAAAGGGGGGACTGGCAGAGGCCCCACAGTGTGGCCTCTAGCTTCATTTACAAGTGCACAGGACACCGCAAGCCAGGGCCAAGCAGCACAGCCCCAAGGAGGCCTAACAAGGCTCTAACCAAGAAATGCGACGAGGAACGAGGCAGAGAGCGTGTCGGACCCCGGGCTGCTTGCCCGCCGAGCCCTGGCCTCGCCTGCCATCCCAACAGCCCAGGCTTGCTCAGCCTGGGCCCCAGGGCCTGCCCTCCCCCGGGGGGGGGGGGGGGGCTGCCGAGCGCAGCCCCTGCAGCTCCACACGCCACAGTGGACCCTGCCCAAGCCGCCACGGGCCTGGCCGTGCCCTTGGAGCCCAGGGGACAGCTGCAAGTGTCCACCTTGTTCCCCAAGAGGGAGACCAGGGGCCTCCTGGCCTAATCAGACGCAGACTAGCTGTGTGGTGGGCGACCGTCCCCGGCTGTAGGGAACCGACACTGCATGGTTTCTCTCAAAAGAACCACAGAAGAAAGCTGAAGTTCTAGACTTTCTCAAAGTACTTGCATTTTCCAGCCTGACAGGTTTCCAAGAAAGCAAGCTCTTAGAAGCCAACTCCCTTTCCCCGCTGGTGCCGAGAGCTGAGCAGGATTCCTGGGTACCCAGAGCCTGGGGCCACTTCTAAGCTGATTTGTGGGAACCAACCCCCGTCCCCGGTGAGCTGCCTCCGAGGGCTGGGGGGGGACCCTGCAAGCACGGCCTCTGAGAACGCAGGATATGCAAATGAGCTTTACTGGTAGAGGTTGGGCAGAATGCTCTGGCAGAAAGAAATTCTTACCCACAAGCCATGCCAATGTCATAAGACCCATTTCTGATGCCACCTGCAACAAAAGCATTTCATAAACATCCTTTGTCAGAGTCCATGTGTTCTGGGGACAGAGGAGCCTCTTCCCCACCGGGTCTCAAAGTGGGACTCGGCCCCAGCCCCAGAGACGGAAGGCCCAAGCCCCACAAAGGGCTGGGTGCCACGGCAAGGGCTATCCTCACGTGTGGTCCCAGAGGGCCCTCTCAGAGCCCCCTGCTGCCCAGTGGATGGTGACCTTGCCCCCCCGAACCCGTGGAGCCAGGGCCACGGCCGGGCCACGCCCTGTCATGACTTACCGGCTATGATGGCCACTGCCTGGAGCCCGGAGGAACACTGCCTGTTGACGGTGGACAAAGGCACGGTCTCTGGGATGTCACTGAAACAGGAAGTGAGACCACAGTCAGCCCCGTCCTGGAGAGCAGGCCTCGGCCCCGGGCCAGGAGGACCTCCCCCACCGAGGGCTGCAGGTGCCCAGGGAGCAAACCTGTCCCCGCTGCAGGCCAGAGCCTGGCGAGCAGACCCCGTCTCTGCAGACGCTAGCCCCCCAGGGCCCCGGAAGCACGTGCCCCTCCCTCGCGACTCTCCTCAACCAAGGTCAGAACAGCCCTGGAAAGTCACGGAAAGCTGATGGGGCCACAGCGGCCTTTCTCTTTCTCCCTTTGAATGTTAAAAAAGGAAAATCAGGGGCGCCTGGGTGGCTCAGTCGGTTAAGCCTCCGACTCCGGCTCAGGTCAGATCTCACATTCGTGGGTTTGAGCCCCGCGTCAGGCTCTGTGCTGACAACTCAGAGCCTGGAGCCTGCTTCCGGTTCTGTGTCTCCTTCTCTCTCTGCCCCTCCCCCTCTCATGCTCTGCCTCTCTCTGTATCAAAAATAAATAAAACATTAAAAAAAAATTTAAAAAAAAAAAAAGGAAAATCATACATACATTACCTCCCAAACAACAACAGAGGAGGGGATCCATTGTTGGGACAAAGAACCAAAGCAAAAAAACAAAACAAAACAAAAAAACCCCCAAAGACTCGGTGTGAAGTGAGAACCCATCAGCCTCACTCGTAACTGTACGGCTGAGCCTTTATGCTCCCGTTCTCTCGGGAAGGCTGTTCCCCGCTGGACAGAGAACCGTGACGGGTACCGAGTACCAAGTACCCTCACCTATGGGCTGGGTGTGTCCACTGTGCTCCTACAAGCTGGTACCAGTCCTCGAAGCTGGGGGGCTGCCCCTCCTCATGCCTCCTGCCCTGGCCACGGGGACAAAGCCCTGCGGAAACCTCAGGCGCCCCTCAGACCCTCGGGGGGTGAAAGTGCCGGGAGTAACCCGAGCCAGGCCCGGCTCTGCTGCTTCAGAGAGTAGCCTCCGAGCATGTGGGCTGGCCTTCCCGGGTCCCCTAACTCCTTACTCCCTGGTCACCGTCCCGTGCCCCAGTCCACCGAGTGCTCCCTGAACACCTACTCCACGTGAGGGATGCTCCCCCGCCCTAGAGGACGGCTGCCCCTCACACAGATGGATCAAGTGGCAGAGGCTGAGGTGACACACCGTGACGGTAAAACACGGAGCTACTACCAGAGGGGGCGGGGCTTGGGGAAGTCAGGCCAAGACAGCAGAACGGTATGGGCAGCACCTGCCCAGCACAGAGAAGAGATGGGGACAGCACCCCACGGGGCCAGGATGCCAGGGAAGACAGTGGGCAGACAGGCTGGCAAAAAGAGGAAAAGTCCAGGCAAATTAATGGCTGGGAGATCAGGCTGGAAGAGGAGTCTTGAGCCAGAGGAAGTTCGTGAACTTCCCCCGAGGCAGTCCGGCCTCTCCTAGCCCCAAGGGGTCTGTCAGTGCTCCTGTTCCTTCACTGGCTCACGGTCCGATTCTTCTGCAGGTAGCCAGGAGTGCAAAGTTGGGTGGTTCTCCTTTCTTTTTTTTTTTAATGTTTATTTTATTTTGAGAAAGAGAGAGAGAGAGCAAGCAGGGAAGGGGCAGAGAGGGGATGAGAGAGAGAATCCCAAGTAG